>SJYA01002147.1:18423-81885 GCA_006410615.1 Neotragus moschatus | reverse complement strand
CAACAGGATAGATATGAATGGGGAGAGGGGAAATTTGGACTAAAACTGAGAGTAAGGAGAGCAGGAGGCTGAGGGGAGGGCTGGGGGTGGGTCTCCGTGGCGCAGAGAGGGGCTCACTGGCCCCTGACAGCGTCTACCGGTGGGTGATGTGTCTGTAAGCAGGGCTGGAGTTTATACTGGCTCACACATTACCTGGGTAGCAGAGAAAATAGAAAAGGGTGAGTTACAGGCTTCAATGTAACCTCCCAGATTCTTGGTTTTCAGCTGTGGTTGNCAGAGAGGGGCTCACTGGCCCCTGACAGCGTCTACCGGTGGGTGATGTGTCTGTAAGCAGGGCTGGAGTTTATACTGGCTCACACATTACCTGGGTAGCAGAGAAAATAGAAAAGGGTGAGTTACAGGCTTCAATGTAACCTCCCAGATTCTTGGTTTTCAGCTGTGGTTGTGCTTACAGGGGTATTGAGTAGAAAGTGAAAAAGTGAAAGCGAAGTTGCTCAGTCATGACCAACTCTTTGTGACCCCGTGGACTGTAGCTTACATCCATGGAATTTTCCAGGCAAGAGTCCTAGAGTGGGTTGCTGTTTTCTTCTCCAGGGGATCTTCCCGATCCAGGGATTGAACTGGGTCTCCAGCATTGCAAGCAGGCGATTTTACTGTTTGAGCCACCAGGGCAGCTCCCCTAGGCTTGTGAACGCCCAGAGATCAAATAGTTTTCCACCAGAAAGGGCACACAGACCAATGAGGGTAACATGGAAACATAAGAGGGGGGTCGGAGGCGCGAGTGAGGAGAGGCTGACGTTTCTAGGAAGAGAGAGGGGTTCGAACAGTACTGGGAGGAGGCAGATGAAGTATAAGGAGACTTGTAAAGAAGGCTGGCTGGGGGTCTTTGTGATCACATGTGCATAGGGGTTTCAGTAAAGACCCATATAAATGTTCAGGCTTCTGGAGCTGGTGTAAAACTTCCATCAGATGTGACCTGGTGAAGCAGACTTTAGAGATAANGGGAGGAGGCAGATGAAGTATAAGGAGACTTGTAAAGAAGGCTGGCTGGGGGTCTTTGTGATCACATGTGCATAGGGGTTTCAGTAAAGACCCATATAAATGTTCAGGCTTCTGGAGCTGGTGTAAAACTTCCATCAGATGTGACCTGGTGAAGCAGACTTTAGAGATAAAGAGAAACAAAGGCTCAATTGTATTCTAGCTATGCCTTCCTGGCAGACAATGTTTCTCACCCACTATCCATTCTTGCCTTACTAATAAATCACAGTTTGTTGCCCAGACGCAACATGGCCATTCCTGGCCTCTCTTGCACCTAGGAGCTGTGACCCAGCTCTGAGCAATGAGGCATCTGCAGAAGCTGCTGGAGCTTTTGTGAGAAAGTTCAGATTTTCTGACCCTGGCCCACCCCTTCCTTTTTATCATTGTCTCTATTCTTGTTCCCGCTTGGAACGTGTGATCAGAAGGTGATCACGAGGATGAAAGTCATAAGCAAAGGATGATGGAGCGGAGAGGCTGAAGAAGCCTGCCTCAGGCAGCCTGACTTCTTGAAATTGAAAAGCAACCTCGCTGACGTGGGTCTGTCATCAACCACTGATACAAGCCTGCCTGACCCAGTGGCCCTCACCAAGGCCTAGGAAACAGGGAATAGCCCCCAGATCACAACAGCCAATACAAACCAGAGTGTCAGGGCGCCTCCCTGTGACTGGTGACGGGAGAGTGAACCCTCCTGAAGCAGAAGGGGCCCCAGCAGGGCTGTGAGTGCTGAGATCTGAGGGGCTCAGTGAGGGGCCCGAGGCAGGACCGAGGGAAGGAGGAGGGAACACAGGGAGGCACGCTGCTGCTCACCTGCTCTTGCCTCGCAGGGGATTCCATCACCCCACCCCAGGCTGGAACCCAGTCCTGCTTTTCTCTGGGGCTGGAGGAAAGAGAAAGGAAGGCCGCAGTGGCCAGACTTCCTCCTGGTGGCTCTCGACTGACCTCATTGCGCCAAACTAAACTGCCAGTTCCCTGCCCATCCCTCCAGACACTGTATAAATGCCCACTGAGTCCATCCATTTGCCAAATTCAGTTTTTTTTTTCTAGGAAACTTCAGAGATACATCAGACTTGGTCAATAGGTTGAGTTCTACTCAAGTTACCCAATATGTTCAGTAACTGGCCATGGACCTTAGCTGGACAAGTCATGTCTACTCTGGGTCAGTTTTTCCTTATCTGGAAGAGGAAAGATTTGCTCTCTCAGCCATTTCCAGAGGCCAGTTTATGAAGACTTCCTTGTCTGTGGAAATATAATACTAATGACTGCTATTTACTGGGTGTTTCATTTGTGCCAAGTGTTTCTCACATATTCAGTTCAGTTCAGTTCAGTCGCTCAGTCATGTCCGACTCTTTGCGACCCCATGAATCACAGCACGCCAGGCCTCCCTGTCCATCACCAACTCCCGGAGTTCACTCAGACTCACGCCCATCGAGTCAGTGATGCCATCCAGCCATCTCATCCTCTGTCGTCCCCTTTTCCTCCTGCCCCTAATCCCTCCCAGCATTAGAGTCTCTTCCAATGAGTCAACTCTTCGCGTGCGGTGGCCAAAGTACTGGAGTTTCAGCTTCAGCATCATTCCTTCCAAAGAAATCCCAGGCTGATCTCCTTCAGAATGGACTGGTTGGATCTCCTTGCAGTCCAAGGGACTCTCAAGAGACATATTAGCTCATTAAAACTAATAATGACCCCAGAAAAGTTCATAATCTCCTTTCTTAATAGATGATGAAACCAAGGCTTAGAGTAGCTAAATAATTCATCCAAGGTTCTCCAGACCATGAGCAGCGGAGCCTGTGTCTGAGCTCAGGTGTTCTGGCCCCAGAGTCCATGTACTCAGTTAGCATGCTCCAGCTGTCTGTGTGATAAATAAAAACTAAGATGGATGATGATAAGCATGTATGCCTTTGGATTCATGTCCATCCACACACATACACATATGTGTCCCAATATATTGATGTAACGTTGTAAGCTTGACGCTGACTTTCTGGGAAAGAACTGGGATACATTCTTTATGTTAAGAGTAAGAGAATGAGTCTTTTGTATTTTTATGTTAAAGTGTCTTTCTCTGAAGTGATGACGGAAGATGAATATTTTATTTGCTCAACTGGCAAAATAAAGCTTGACAGCCTGTTATTTTCAGCCTTATTCCTCCCACCCCCAAGTCCTAACAGACCATAAAATTAAAAGTCTGGCGCTCCTGGGCTACAAGACTTCAAAGTCCTTTCTGGCTTGAACAGTCTGAGATCTTCAACCTCCAGACAAGGTGATTTAGGCCACATATTCCAGGAGACGTCCCTCCTGAACTGAGCCATGCCACCCTGGTGTCCTGGTGAGCTTAGCAAATGACGGCAGTCAACAGAGGGGCCTGTTTGTACCAAGCCTGCTTAAAACTCTGCAAATACTTTGATCTATCCCTTTCATGTCCTGTCCTGGTCCCAGCTTTAGCTCCAGCCCACTCTGCACTTGTCTGCCTTTTGGGATAAGCACCATAGAAAANATTTAGGCCACATATTCCAGGAGACGTCCCTCCTGAACTGAGCCATGCCACCCTGGTGTCCTGGTGAGCTTAGCAAATGACGGCAGTCAACAGAGGGGCCTGTTTGTACCAAGCCTGCTTAAAACTCTGCAAATACTTTGATCTATCCCTTTCATGTCCTGTCCTGGTCCCAGCTTTAGCTCCAGCCCACTCTGCACTTGTCTGCCTTTTGGGATAAGCACCATAGAAAAAGTTTTAAATTATTCATTAATTGGGTGGAGATATTTCTTCTGAGACCAGATCCCAGACATATCCCCAACTAATCTTGAATTCCAGATGTCAAAGACAACCAATCTTCAACTAGAATATTTAGAAAGAGGAAGCAAAATACAGAGTTATGGGTTATCTTGACAATATCTGTTCAAAGCAATTGCTCTCCACTTATCATGGATTCTGCTGGCACCTGGAGCTGATCAGAAACAAAACAAGCAGTGTTGTGGACAGTCCAGTGATGCTTCCTTCAACACAAAGTTGGTAAACTCTTGTTTTGAAGGTAACATAGAACAAGAAATTTGGGGAAAAAAAGAATTGGTATATCCCTATGTTGTAACTTTGTTTCTTATTAAAAGTCTCAGAGACCCTTGTGAAGAAGGGGCATTGCCTACATCCCAGCAGCCGCCAGGGACATTCTTAGGAAAAGCAGTGAAAACCACAGTGCTGATTCTGCTGTGGGGTCCTCATGCCTAAAACCCATGAAGAATTAGGCTTGGTGGGCTCAGCTAAGACCAGATAGACTTAGGGCTCGGATTGGAGGACAGGGGGATGGTTTTTCTTTCTGTCATATAAGCACAGAAGCAAGAGTCATGAAGGCTACCAACCTGGCAGAAATCTCAGGATGTAGAGGAAGATGAATAAAAATAAACAAAAAGACATCAGTTTTCCAGTTTGTCAAACCAGAGGTGACCCTGGAATTAGGTATAAAGAAAACCAGCTGTTGAGTATATCACGTGATGACTCCAGTGATATCATGATTTCATCATCAAGACTTGGACGGAGTCACCATTTTCAGCAAGATTAAACATAGAGAAAGAGGAATGAGGAGCTGGGCTCCAGTACTGATCTGATCCATTTGCTTCAAAAACCCAGGCTTGTGCCCTGAAATGGAGATGGAAACTAGTCATTAAAAATGATTTGCTCTGGTGATGGGATTTTGAGAAATGAAGTGGACAAAGTGGATTAATTAGAAAAATGTTTGCTGCTGCGGTGGTCCACTAAAACATCAAGAAAAAGAGAGACCAAAAGAAAAAAAAATTACTAGCAAGATCCCATATATGAGGCCCACAGTCCTACAGTTTCAAAATAGCAGGAAGCCACTTACAAATTAAAGTTGGAAAATTGTTTTGTGGGCTGGGGGGCTGGGGAGGGACTGTCTGCTTCTTACGGTGAGAAGTGATGTCTTGTTCCAGAGGCCCGTGATTCACATCATCAGTTATTCCCTCCACCCCGCCGACTGTGTCTTCCAGCCTCTCCCACCACAAGCTTTCCCCTTCAGTCTACGAACAGACCGCAGGCAGAGCTGCCGTCTCCTCTGCGTGTCAGACAGTCCCACCTAGACACGACTTTCCGCTGACCTGGGTGCCCTCCGGCTACGGCCCTGGCACTCTCCTTCTTTCCCGGCCACACTGCTTGAGCGAGAAGCCCACGTGCCCTTCTGTCAGGATTGTCTCACAGAACAGAAGACGTCCAGTTAAATTTGAATTTCAGATGAACTGCAAATAATTGGTTTATTATAGTAACACTAAAAATACTATTTATTGTTCATCTGAAATTCGAATTAAATTAAAATTTAATTGAATTAAACGTAACTGGGCATTTTACGTTTTTATTCGCTAAACCAGACACCCCACTGACCTTACTTTTCATTTGCTGCTCAGCCCATTGAAATCTGCTTTCTGCCTCTTCCTCTCTACTGATACTGCTCTCCCTAACTTCCTCAAGGATCTCCTAATGATCAAACCCAAAGAAGGTGTTTCTAGATCTTACAGCAAGCACCTCTCTAGAGCTTTCAGCAGTCCCTGCTCTCTCAGGGTGAAACTGTCCTTGCATTTCTTGTTTCGTCCATCTTTTTCTGACAGCCCTTCTCTCCCTTCTTCTTGCACTCCCCTTGTTAACCCTGGTGCTCCCTAGGGTTCTGTCTTTGGGCTTTCATCATTTTCTACACACAAAGCTGTGTCACGACCATATTTCTCTCCCTGCTCAGCCCCACTGGTCTCAGCGGCCCCAAGCAGCTCTTAACCTCCTCATCCATTGTCCTGACTGCAGGGCACCAGAGTACATCTCCCAGGGAAACCTGCCTGCCCTAGGCCTCCGAGGAGAGAGCCTCCGCTGTCATAGAAGAGAACGGTTTCCAAAGGGGTCGGAGCCCTGGGCCCTGCAGGGCTGCTGGGCTACGAGTTCTGGACGTCCTGCCCCAGTCGGTCCCGGGGCGGCAGAGCTCGAGGGGTGTCCCTGCCTGCCTTCCAGAGTCAGCCTCTTCTCCCAGGCGTCCCTTCAGCACGTGTTCACTGACTGTAGGTGCAGTCCTGATTTTCTTTTTCACATTTGTTGTTTTTTAATGATTATTATTTCTACACACAAACACCATCCTATTGGGAGCTCCTTGGACCCTCCTCCACCAGAGGGTGACTTGCTGGAGAGTAGAGACTGATGATGTCCCATGGGGATGTTCCATACACGCCTATGGCCGTGTGACTCTTAGGACTGAGAGCTGTGAAGGCTGAGGTAGAGTTTTTTGAGGACAGAACTCGGAGGCTATGAAGGAAAGGATGTCACCGATTCACTGCAGCCTGGTGGCTCCAGCCAACAACAACCTGCACAAACTGTTCTCAGTGTTGCTAGTCCTTCCAGCTGCCCAATCCAATAGTTACTTTCCAGTCCGTACCAGTTTGGACTTCTCTAATGCACTGGATCCTGTTAATTGCTCCCCTCAGCTACTGTTCTGTTTTTAACATAATTTATTATACAGCCAATGATAGTGATTCTCAGTCACGCTGTCCTGGTACATTCTAGTGGGCTGGGGGGAAATGCATAACTTCTTAATCAACAACTTGGCAAATGGTCATACACGTTTAAAGATGAGTAAGGCAAACGAGGTAATTCAGTCTTGGAAAAGGTCATATTTGAATAGAGACTTGAATGCAGTGATGAAGCAAAGCCATGGGGATGGCTGAGGGAGACACGTTCTGCAGAGAGGAACGAGCAGGTGCAGGCGAGCCAAAGCAGAGTGTGAGGGAGGTGAGTGGCGAGGGCAGAGAGGGCGGAAGACAAAGGCAGGGAGCTAGCAGCCGGGATCAACCGTGAACGGCCTTGGGAGCCATGGTGGACGCTGTGCGTCTACTCAATGTGAAGCGAGACGCTGCTGGAGAATTTGGTGGCAGTTTCGACTACAGTGTACCGGTGGAGGTGGTAATAAGTTACTGGACTTGAAGGTAGAGCTGATACAAGTTGCTGATGGATTACACATGAATATGACAGAAGCAAAGACTAGTCCCCAATTTTTTCTTCCTGAATGGTAGCGTGGTGATGCCATTTTTTCAGGACGGCAAGATTTTGGGGGAAAGATCAAGTTTAGTTTGAGACTTGTCTAATGATAGCTATTAAATATCCAGTCAGTCAGTTCAGTTCAGTCGCTCAGTCATGTCTGACTTTGCGACCCGATGGACTGCAGCACGCCAGGCTTCCCTGTCCATCACCAACTTCTGGAACTCACTCAAACTCATGCCCATTGGGTCAGTGATGCCATCCAACCATCTCATCCTCTGTCATCCCCTTCTCCTCTTGCCNTACGAGGAGGGAGGTGGGAAGTGGGGTTCAGGATGGGGTACATGTGTACACGTGTACGCCTGTGGCAGATTCATGTTGATGTGTGGCAAAACCAATACAATATTGTAAAGTAATTAGCCTCCAATTAAAATAAATAAATTTAAATTTAAAAATCAACTGAAAAAAAAAAGATGGTACTATACCAGTGTTAATTTTCTGATTTCTACACCTGCAGAATCCCATGGATGGAGGAGCCTGGTGGGCTGCAGTCCATGGGATCGCTGGGAGTCGGACACAAATGAACGACTTCACTTTGACTTTTCACTTTCATGCACTGGAGAGGGAAACGGCAACCCACTCTAGTATTCTTGCCTGGAGAATCCCAGGGACAGGGAGCCTGATGGGCTGCTGTCTATGGGGTCACACAGAGTCGGACACAAATGAAGCGACTTAACAGCAGCAGCAGCAGCATGACTGTATTGTGGTTACACAATATGGAGGCGGATATCTGCACACACACACCCTTTTTTATAGGAAACACACATTAAATTTTTCAGGGGTTCTGGGGCATTAGTCAGCGACTTACTCTTAGCAATTCAGGGAAAAGAGGTTTTTGTACCATGCTTGCAACTTTTCCCTAAGTTTGACATTACTTTAAGACAAAAAAAAAAAAAAATGTAAACACTTTGACAGAGTTAGAGGCTTCTATATTATTCTCACTACCCAAGACTACCTTAGAGCTAAGGATACAAGTTCTAGCCAGTGAGACACAAGCAGAAGAGTGTGGGGGATTCGTGGGGAAGCCTGTGCTTCTTTCAGAGACTCAAGCCCTCCTCCCTTCCTCCTGCTTGGAACACAGATGTAGCACCCCAGTGCAGAACATCTTGGGTTTTACAGCACTGTGGTGACAAGTGTGGAGCAGAAAGCTGATACCCTAAAGATACCAGGAGGAAGCTCAAAAGATGCTGGGATGGCCCAAAGCAAGACAAATATCAATTAAAGAACAATGGGGAATCATTTCAGCAAGTCCTGAGGATGACTGCAGAGTAGCCCCGAAGGACTGGAGAATGGTTGCCCATCATCCCCTGGCACATGTGGCCTCTTCCTATTGCTATCATTCCTGCAACTACCCCCCCCCCCCACACCAGTCCCCCTTGCTGGCTATGACAGAAACAAATCATCAAACTAAATATAAATTTTAAAAACAGGAAGAAAAGAAAATTAAAATAACAATTTAAAGCCAGGAACAGAAGTTGGAAAAATATAAAACAGAAAAAAAAAAGATTCTTAAGAACAAAACCTTTAAAATTTTAAATATTTTACAAGGAAACAAAGTACTATTATGTACAAAAAGTAAATGACATGAAAAATAAAGGCAAATGGAAACTAAGACCATCAAAGGAACAAAACCACAGGAGCAGGAAGATAATAAAAGGATAAATGTCCATAGCAAACAAACAAGAACCAAAAAGACAGATGTAGACAGGCTGAGAAAGTAGCTTCCCATCAAGAAAGAGACTAGAAAAGACAAAAACCGCTAAAATCATGGCGCGGAGTTAGGGCTAATACAACCAAAAGGAGGAGGAAAAAGAAGGAAATATAAACAGTTGAAAAGGGTCTGAGGAACAAGCAGCATCCTCCTGGCCTGCAAGGAGAAACTAACACTTGTCCCAAGAAAGAGCTCAGCATCTGCTCTAACCCAGGAGATGAAGTGCCTTTTAGGAACGCCTCTGGGCAGATGGTCTGGGGGAAGCCATGCTCCTCTCACTTCACCAGCCTCCAGAAGGTTCTGACCCCTGCCCTTCAGTGTCATTTAGACACAATGACTTCCTACCAAGTAATGGTGGCTTAGTGGTAAAAAAAAAACCCACCTGCCAATGCAGGAGATATAGGAGATGTCTGTTCTGTCCCTGGCTGGGGAAGATCCCCTGGAGGAGGAAATGGCAACCCACGCCAGTATTCTTGCCTGGAAAATCCCATGGACAAGAGGAGCCTGGCGGGCTACAGTCCATGGGGTCACAAAGAGCTGGACAGGACAGAGCGACTGAGCATGCCCGATCAAGCAACACGAGGCAAAGAGGTTCCAACTCGTCTGTTGGAGTCCTGACATTTCCTGAGTTGTTGCTGGTTTCAGGTTTTAGCTCCTATGTTTGATGCCTCCCTTGGTTGTTCCCTGGCCCAGCTTTGCAGGGCAGGACTGAATGAGATGAAAGCAGGCGTTGCTGGAGGGGGCAGTGCTACAGAGAAGCGTTCGATGAGCGGAAAATCTAGTTTTGGAAAGTTCCCTAGGTGAACTTTTGGAGGCAAGGAAAGGAGGCTTATTCAAGTTGCCTCAAGAAACATACACAGGAACCCAGGAAGACTGGCCAGATCTTAGGAGAAACAGAAATTGGAGGGTGTCCCTGCCCCTTTGGTGGCTGAGGATGAGATGGTTAGATAGCACCACCGACCCAATGGACATGAGTTTGAGCAAACTCTAGGAGATAGTGAAGGACAGGGGAGCCTGATGTGTTGCAGTCCATGGGGCTGCAAAGAGTTGGACCCGACTTTGTGACTGAGCTGCAAAACCTTGCCTCTTACTCTGACGGTTCACTGGTAGGACCAAAACAGTGGAACAGGGCTAGGGAAGGTGGCCTGTAACTTTATATGGAGAGCCTGCCTGGGATGACTGCCTGAGGGAACCTTGAAACCCCAACGAGAGGATGTGTGCTGTGGATCCAAGGTGGTCATGAGCTAAGGGAGGCGTGTCAATGGGCAGCTGGAGGGAAGGCACCATCTGTATCAGGGAAGCTGCAGTCACAGGGTCCCAGCAGAGCACCACCAAAAAACGTACGTTAGACCCAAGAGAAGAAAGCCAGCTAAAGACAGCAAATATCAGCGTTATACTATACTAAAGAACTGGGCCTACCCCAGTGGCTCGATGCTAGAGTCTGCTTGCAATGTGGGCGGCCCAGATTCAGTTGCTGGGTGGGGAAGACCCCCTGGAGAAGGAAATAGCAACCCATTCCCGTATTCTTGCCTGGAAAATCCCATAGACAGAGAAGCCTCTGGCTACAGTCCATGGGGTCGCAAAGAGTTGGACATGACTGAGCAACTAAAGTAAGAATTTTCTTGCTTCTTATATCTCCTCCTTCTCTTTGAGCTACAGCCTTGGAGATGGAGGCAACCTAGTAAGAGAAGGGGAAGTGAAGTGAAGTCGCTCAGTTGTGTTCAACGCTTTGCAACCCCATGGACTGTAGCCTACCAGGCTCCTCAATTCATTGAATTTTCCAGGCAAGAGTACTGGAGCGGGTTGCCATTTCCTTCTCCAGGGGATCTTCCCGACCCAGGGATTGAACCCAGGTCTCCCGCACTGCAGGCAGACGCTTTACAGTCTGAGCCACTAGGGGAGAGAGGAGGAGATGAGATGCAAAAGGCGTGAGCACGGAGGATAAGCTGATCACCAGGCCTTTGCCCCTGGGAGCTTCTGGCTTGAAGCAGGGAGAAGGGCAGAGAAGGACAGAGAGAGGGAGGGAGAGGAATAACTAAATTCTTATAAGGAATTTAGTTTTGATCGAGTGGAGAGGAAATAATTGATGCTGCAGGAGAGAGAGGGGCTAACGGCAGGACAGAGGCTGGGGTAGGTCTGTAGCTTCCCTTGACCTCAGGTGCCAAGTAAAATGCAGTCTCTCTTACACATAAAGTTTTCCTACAGGAGAGCTCTGGGAGACAAGTTGTATCCTAGCTCCTGTAGGCAGGGTCCAGGGAGTTACAAGGAAAAGCACATAGCCGCAGAAACTCCAGGATCCTCCAGCTAAAACGGCAAAGGTCTGAGACCTAAATAGCACTGGGGAACCCCAGCTAGAGAATGGTACCTACAGCACATGGATCTGAACGGACTAAAACTAGAAGCTGTCAATCTCAACTATGCAAACGGAAGCACATACAATTAGGTGCTGCCGGGGTAAGGTGGAGCCCCCTGACTCATGTGCCAAGCACTCACAGTGGGTAGAACAAGAAAAAACCCATGTGGTGTTGCTCAACCTCTGTTCTCCCGCAAGCAGTCGTCTGTTCTGTCTTCCGAAGACTGAATCTCCTTAAGGAAACAGAACCCACTCTAAACCTTTCCCCTGGTGACGCGGCCTTTGCTTCTAGAGGGCGTGGTTTTCCACACCAGTGCATTTATTCCCTGCCTCTAAGTTTCAGAGGGATCCCATCAGTGGCGCCTTACACTCAGCCTGCACTGGCCTGCGAGGACTGACTGTTCAATCTTCCAGAACTTTGTGAGCAGGTTTTTAAAGGCATGCTACATCATTTGCAGTTAAATTATAAAAACTGACAATTACGTCACATTAAAAAACAAAGGTGGGGATTTCCTGGCAGTCCAGTGGTTAGGACTTGGCTCTTTTACTGCCGGGGCCAGGCTTAATCCCTGGTTGGGGAATTGGATCCCACGAGCCACGTAGCACAGCCAAAAAAAAAAAAAAAAGACAGAAACAAAGGCAATAAACACTGAAGACTCATCACCTACTAATTACCTTATTGCATTTTATGATGACTTACACTCCAGAGGTTGCGTACATCTAGCGTATCTGATGGTAGAAATACTATGAAACAGACTGTCAGCGCATTCCTTCCCAGCTCCACGTTCATTCTGGTAGTTCCAAATGAGCCATGGGAATCAACAGACACTACGAATCAGCCCCAACGCGCAGCCCGGGAAGGGGTGGACTCCACGGGCCTGAGGGAGTCAGTTAGAACAAGCCCAGCACGAGCCCGCCTCGGGAGCCTGCCATTTTCTCTACCTTTTCCACGCACCCTCCTCTGCTCAAGGAGCGGGGGTACAGTATTTACTTACTTGAAGGGCATCTGGGTCAGATGTTCCCCCCAGACAACAGAGCTGAGGAGCTGGCTGAGGAAATATTTTCCCAGCTCTGCCTGGTTTCCTTTTGAACAAAACTTGTTCTAAGGTATGCGGCCGGTAGGTAAGTAAATAGAGCAGCTGTGATGTGAGTTCTAGCTGAAATAAAGAAAACGTAAGAGTCTGGTTTATATGAAAAGAAAGGTTATAGATTCAGACTTTCCTCCCTTCCTGCCTCCGGTCTCCCTCTTACAACAGGTCACAGTCTGTGCTTGCATGGCCCACCCCTTCCCTGTGCGGTGTACTCGGCACCTGGTTTTCCTTGGCTCTGGTACAGGATAAACTTGCTGTTTTCTGGACACTTGTTTCCAGTGGTGGAGTTATTTATTACTCTTTTCATAGTGGACATTGCTTAGACTTCACAGGACTCTCTCAAGGGCCCCAAGTTCAAGGATCTGCTATTCTGAGTTGGAATAATCCTCCAGTCCCAATTCTGTTCAAAGCTCAGGCATTTCCCTGGGAGCCAGGAACAAAAGGAGGAGATGGCGGAATCCAGCACATTTAGAAAGTCAACCAGATTTCTGACCCTCCCTAAAAAAGATGCAATTTTCTTTCCTGTCCCCACACCTGATGGTGAATGAGTCATACCACAGATACATTAGTGTATGCGCTCCATGTCAGTGCAGGCAGGTCTGGGAGATATTGCGGGCTTGGTTCCAGACCACTACAATCAAATGACTATTACAATAAAGTGAGTCACAGGGTTTTTGGGTTTCCAGTACATATAAAAATNTGAGTCATACCACAGATACATTAGTGTATGCGCTCCATGTCAGTGCAGGCAGGTCTGGGAGATATTGCGGGCTCGGTTCCAGACCACTACAATCAAATGACTATTACAATAAAGTGAGTCACAGGGTTTTTGGGTTTCCAGTACATATAAAAATTATGCTTACAGTATTTGCTAAGTCACTTCAGTCGTGTCCGACTCTGTGTGACCCCATAGATGGCAGCCCACCAGGCTCCCCCNAACTACTACCGTCTGCTTCTAAAACATTATGAGCCTCTTCCCACTTTTGGAGGGTAAAGAGCTGGTCTCTAGCTGTGGATCCCTTGAACACATGGGCCAGGGGGCCATGCCCATCTTCTCTTCCTATTTACCCCTTTGCATCTCATTTTGAGGACAAGGAGACATAAACAAGACATGAAATTGCCTTGTAGCAGAATGACGTCAAAACCAGGGAAACATGTCTCTACTTCTTAATGGGCCATGGGATGTAATAAGAACTTTCTGAAGTGTTTGTAAATTCTCTTCCAGATGATCCTAAGAGGAGGCAACCCCTAGCTCTCTGAAGTGAATTAACAGGGCCATGGAGGGGCATCTGATCAGCAGGATAATCTCTGGAAGTTTTAAGAGTACAATAACATGTTTATTGAGCATTTGTTATGGTGCCATGAAGACTTTGTGTGGGTCAACTCATTTAATCTCTGCCACAACTGTTTAAAGATAATTATTGCCTTTACTCAACATATGAGGAAAATGAGACACAAAGAAGTAAAGACAGTTGGCCAAGGTCACATAGTAAATGATGGATTCAGGATTCACACCAGGTCTAGGTCCAGAGTCCACACTGTTAGCCCTTAGACTGTCTTAGTCCTGCCAGCTCTGTCCTAGGCCTCTGTGTCACTTCAGAGAAGCTGATGCCTCTTCCCATTGCTGACACAGAGGATTAGGACTAAAAGGGGTGGATATCAAAGGCCCAACTGCCAGGAATACTTTCATATGCATGTACTCACTCCATGAAAATCCCAAACTGGAAGAGGACCTCAGGAAAGCACCTGCCCTCCATGTTCGGGGATTGAAAGTTTCTGGTAGGAAGGAAACTCACATATTGAGCCTGGGGGTGTAACACCTGCTGGGCTCCTTGCTTGTTACAATCACCTTGTCCTGACACACAGCTGTAACAGACCCTTTGCCTTGTTGATTCTCCTAGAGTTGTAAAGTGTTTCTTCAGTGAAAGCTTAGTGTAGGGAAGGAGCAAATAGGCAAGATGGCACCTTCAGGCTCTTTCGCCCCAGATTTCTAAACAATGACTTAACAGCTGAGCTCATTCGTCACACTGCGCATGCGCATCACGAGGTACTTGCTTGGTTGCGGGCTGCTTTGTGCGGTGCGCGTGTATGAGCTTCACCGTGAAAGCCGTGATTACTGCTGCTTCACAGCTGTGTCCGCTGGGTCAGCCAGGAGAGAGGCTGTATTATGGCTGCCATGGACAGAATAAATGTGTCTGCAGTTCCTGCGGCTCCTGGGGTCTCCACTCAGCCTCTTAGCTCGCGTCTTGCCGACCCTGGATCAGCGACCCGTGTGAACAGTGTAAACATCAAGATCATTGGCATCACAGACAGGAACAGCAAGACAATTGGCGTCATGACCAGGAGGAAGAGCAATCCACGTACTATGCTCATAGATTTCTAAGGAAACTTGCCTGCCCACAGCCCCTGGAACTTTGTGATTCTGTCTTAGTTACAGCTGGTTGGGCAAAGATTGACCCAGTGGCAGCCATTCGTAGACTGACCAGCCCTGGCTAGATTAACCAGGACACTCAGATGGTTGCTTTCAGAAACCAAGGTTGAAACTCTTGGAAGGAGGAGGGAGGTAGCAGCAGTAGTTGAGGTGGAAGGAGGAAGAGAAGGGAAAGGCCATGAAGACTGTGTGCAAAATGAGGTTGTAAGGAGGGAAAAACTTGGAGTGAATGGAGACACAAGGAAAAAAAGATGTACAGGGAGAGAGAGAGAAGTAACTGAATCCCAATAGCCTTCTGGTTTCAGAATAACCACCAGCTTGTCTTTGCCCTAAAGCGACTTGAGTGAACTCTTTGCTATGGAGAGACTTCTTAGAATACCAAAGTTTTCAAAAAAAAAAAGAATACCAAAGTTTTCAAATTATTTACATTTTTAATATTACGGTAGAATTAAAACACGGAATCAAAATTTTCCTCTAATAAGTCTTTTATTGATTTCTATTCCAAAATACCATTTGGGGTGCGGGAAACATTAGTACAAGTAGGCAAATGCCATGTAACATGAGTTTTATCTTTTTTTTTTTTTTTGAGTTTTATCTTATCTGTGCTTATAGTAACTACATCTCATACACATTAATAGTTGTAACAAATACAGTTTCTTGTAGGGCTTTACTTCTCTGAAAAATTGTTTTAGGTATTATAACAATTTGGTTTGTCATTCACGAGAATGTCATCCATTACAATTTGTAGAATGTGGCAGTGGGAAATGGAGGGGAACCACTGAGGGGTATTTTTACATGCCTTTTCACAGAGAGTCAAACTGGGACTCAAATAGTTAAGTTTCCTACCCAAGATCATGTAGCTAGAACATGAGAGGCAGAACACAAATTTCAATCTTGACTTCATAAAGCAGCAGTTTGATGGACTAAAAAAAAATTCTAAAGGTTTCTGCTACAAAACAACTAGTTCCTACACAAAACACAGTTGTTATTTTATTGCAGATTCACGATGAATAACTCTACAAGGACCAAAGCAGGCCTCGAAAATCATGACCTAAACCCAGCACTGTGAATGGCAAGCATGAGTGAAAGGTTGTCCAGAGGACGAATGCTGGTATGACGGCTGCCTTTAGGAGACTAAGTCTTCAGCTGTCAGCAGAGGGCAGGAGCTGAGCCCAAGACCCTGCAGTTAAGCCAAGGACCCACGAGGGCATAAAGCTTTCCATGGTCAGGAGTGCTTCTAGTGAAAGCTCAGATGCAAATTCTAACTGAGAAAAGAATCATTTTAGTTCTCCAGGTTTTTCAGAAATAAAAATCAAATATGACCTCACTGCCAAAGATCTAGAGATCTCTTCAAGAATATCGGAGATAACAAGCGAATATTTCATGCAAGGATGGGCACGATAAAGGACAGAAGGAAAACAAGGGCATAACAGAAGCAGAAGAGATTAAGAAGAGGTGGCAAGAATACAAAAGAACTATACAAAAAAGGTCTTAATGACCTGGATAACCCCAATGGTATGGTCACTCACCTAAACATCCTGGAGTGTGAAGTTAAGTGGGTCTTAGGAAGCACTACTTATGAACAAAGCTAGTGGAGGTGATGGAATTCCACCCGAGCTATTGAAAATCCTAAAGATGATGCTGTTAAAGTGCTGCACTCAATATGTCAGCAAATTTGGAAAACTCAGCAGTGGCCACATGACTGCAAAAAAGTCAGTTTTCATTGCAATCTCAAAGAATGGCAATGTCAAAGAATGTTCAAACTATCATACAATTGTGCTCATTTCACATGCTAGCAAGGTTATACTCAAAATCTTTCAAGCTAGGCTTCAGCTGTACAAGAACTGAGAACTTCCAGATGTACAAACTGGGTTTTGAAGAGGCTGAGGAACCAGAGATCAAACTGCCAACATTCACTGGATCATGGAGAAAGCAAGGAAATTTCAGAAAAACATCTGCTTCACTGCTGATGCTAAAGCCTTCAACTGTGTGGGTCACACCAAACTGTGGAAAATTCTTAAAGAGATGGGAGTACCAGACCATCCTACCCTCCCATAAGAAACCTGTATGTGCGTCAAGAATTAACAACACCAGACATAGAACAATGGACTGGTTCCAAATTGGGAAAGTAGCTCATCCAGGCTATATATTGTCACCCTACCTATGTAACTTATATGCAGAGTACATCATGAGAAATGCCAGGCTAGATAAATCACAGGCTGGAGTCAAGATTGCTGGGAGAAATATCAACAAACTCAGAAGTGCAGATGATACCACTCTAATGGCAGAAAGCAAAGAGGAACTGAAGAGCCTCTTGATGAGGGTGAAAGAGGAGAATGAAAAAGCTCGCTTGAAACTCAACATGCAAAAAACTAAGATTATGGCATCTGGACCCATCACTTCATGGCAAATGGAAGGGAAAAACTGGAAACAGTGACAGATATTTTTTTTCTCAGGCTCCAAAATCGCTGCATACACTGACTGCAGCCATGACATTAAAAGACGCTTGCTCCTTGGAAGGAAAGCTGATAACCCTAGACGCCATATTTAAAGGCCGGGACGTCATTTTGTCAAAAAGGGTCTACATAGTCAAATCTATGTTTTTTCCAGTAATCATGTACGGGTGTGACAGTTGGATGTAAAGAATGCTGAGCACCGAAGAACTGATGTTTTCAAACGTGGTGCTGGAGAAGACTCTTGAGAGTTCCTTGGACTGCAAGGATATCAAACCAGTCAACCCTAAAGGAAACTGATCCTAAATATTCATTAGAAGGACTGAGACTGAAACTGAAGCTCCAAAATTTGGGGCACCTATGTGAAGAGACAACTCATTGGAAAAGAGCCTGATGCTGGGAAAGACTGAAGGCAAAAGGAGAAGAGGGCAGCAGAGGATGGGATGTTGGGTAGTATCACTGACTCGATGGATATGAATTTAAGCAAATTCCAGGTGACAGTGGAAGGCAAGGGAGCCTGGTGCGCTGCAGTCCATGGGGCTGCAAAGAATGAGACACAACTTAGTGACTGAACAACAATGAACAACAACAAATCAAAGATCAGCAAACACACAAGAAATAAACAACTACAACATATGTGGTCTTCTGCTTCCCAGCAAAGGCTTCAGTGTTGAAATGATCAGATACAGAATATAAAGTTATGATATATGAAATGATTAAAAGTTTTTGAAATAGAATGAAAAATATGAACTAGACATTACAAGAAATGACAGGCATACATATTTGAGGGCGTTCCACTCCACTCCAGTACTCTTGCCTGGAAAATCCCATGGACGGAGGAGCCTGGTGGGCTGCAGTCCATGGGGTTGCTGGGAGTTGGACACGACTGAGCGACTTCATTTTCACTTTTCACTTTCATGCATTGGAGAAGGAAATGGTAACCCACTCCAGTGTTCTTGCCTGGAGAATCCTGGGGACAGGGGAGCCTACTGGGCTGCCGTCTGTGGGGTCGCACAGAGTTGGACATGACTGACACGACTTAGCAGCAGCAGCAGCAGGGCCTAAACCCTTAGCAGCTGTCCTTCATGGAAGNTGTTCTTGCCTGGAGAATCCCGGGGACAGGGGAGCCTACTGGGCTGCCGTCTGTGGGGTCGCACAGAGTTGGACATGACTGACACGACTTAGCAGCAGCAGCAGCAGCAGGGCCTAAACCCTTAGCAGCTGTCCTTCATGGAAGTAAAGAAGTGTACGCATCTCCTAGAGACAGCCTATTCAGGCATAGGCTGGGAGCTGAAACTGAGCAGAAGGGAAGCAGTCATGGAACTCATGGTGAAGGTCCTCTGATCCCTTCTAGACCCTTCATGCTCCCTCTGAAGCCACAGCTGGGTAAAGACTATATCCTTAAAATATTGGAGTGAGCAGAACCTGCAGGCACAGCAACAATCAGCTCAGGGTTCCCGCTAGGCTTGGGGACTGAGGGGAGCTGTATTTTGCCTTCTTTTTCCAAGGTCAGAAATTGCTTTGTAGTTCACTTGGCTCAATTTCCCTTTGGATCAGCACTAAGACAGTTTTTAACGAAAAGTTTTCTCCCCACTGAAATGTACCAAACTCAGCTAAGACTCTTGGCCTTAGATCCCAAATCTCTTCCTTTTCCTTCCCTGAGAACCAGCCTTGAAGGGTGATTTATTTGCTTAACATTTCTTGGTGCAAATGTGAAAGGCAGCTGCCTCTCCTTAGCTAACATTTGGATCAATGTATGCTGTTTTTTTTCTAGGGGATGGCAATTCTTGAAGGCCTTCTCTGGCCCTCCTCCTCTAAGAGGCAAGATCTTCCTCTCAGCAGAACAGTGGAAGGAATCACAGGAGCAAAAATGGGTCAAAATATTGAAGTTGCAAAGAGGAAAATGCAGGTACCTCACCAGGAGACCCAAGAAGTCAGTGGGAGGACAGCTCGTTCCTCCCAGGATCTGCATCGCAGCCTCCCTGGCTTAGGGCTGGTCTCCACTCCACCGTTCTTGCCTGGAGAATCCCAGGGACAGGGAGCCTGGTGGGCTGCCGTCTATGGAGTCGCACAGAGTCGGACACGACTGAAGCAACTTAGCAGTAGCAGCAGCCCCTGCCGCTCTGCCCCACCCTCACATTCCTGGTCCTCTTCTTCCTTTTCTCCTGGACCCCTGGACAAGAAGGCTATCCTTCTGTAACCTAGACCTGCCCACTGTCCCTCCTCCACGTTTAATCAGAGTCTCTCAGGCTTGGGTCCCTGAAGTCCTACGCTGACTCCTAAGTGCTGTAGCAAATCAATCCTTTGTTCAGATGGTCCACATCCCTTCCTGATTGCTAACAAGATGCAACTACATTCAAATCCCCTCCCCAGATATGTTGCTCTAAGATAACAAAGTATACAGTTAATGCAGCCTTACGAGGCAGGAGCAATAGGCCAGCAATGCCCAGTGCCTAAACCTGAAAGAGGAAACAGTCAGCCTCGCAAAGTTCAGATCCTTGTTATTTATCAGAAGCACCCAGAGGGACTGATAAAATTACAAATTCCTGGGCCGATTAGAATATCCTGAAATAGAGTCTCTATGGTGGCAGCAATAGCTCTTTGGGTAATCCAGATACACACGAAAGTTTGGGGGTTACTGGTTTACGGGTGTTAGTTCTATGGAATCCGGAATGAGAGATACTCCAAAGAGCCTCTGAGATACGTAACTTAGAATCCTGTAGTAAGTAATAGTATTAGAGGTGGGAGTAGAATGATTGCTAGCATTTACAACTGTTCTTCACATGCCAGGTGCTATTTCTAACTGCTTTATATGTTATTTCCTTCCCACAGAAACCCTCTGAAAGTTAGCACTGCTATTATCTCCATTTTATAGATTAGGAAACTGATGCGTAGAGAGGGTTTTCCTAAGGTTACACGGCTAGTAAGTAGCAAAGCCTAAATTTGATCTCAGGAAGCCTCACTCCAAAATTCTCCTCTGAGCATTTATGCCGTACAATCGCCCCATCCTAACTGGCCCTCTCTCCTTTTTTTTGTAGTAGGTGTGGGGTTGAAAGGGAGAAGGAGTCTAGAGACTCACTGAGAGGAAAGTGGAGGGCCCACTGGGCCCCCGCCCCACCTGTCGCCAGCCCCTCTATGTTAACAAGAGGACAGTGAGGGGTTCGAGCAGGGTGAAGAGAAAGAAAGGCCTCCCCGTGCAGCCTGCGCGCTCTGCTGGTGGCTTCCTGCTGCCGTCCCTGTGTCTGAGGAGGGGCCAAGTCTGCTCCCTTTGTCTGCATGTCTTTCTCTGTATCAGCATTTGACAAGATCCTCCTGATCCTTCAAGGCTCTCTGGAAAAGCCTTCAGGAACCCTCCACCCTGACCAGGCTTATGATGACAGTCGTTTTTGCGATGATAAATGTTCACGTCTATCTCTAGTTGCGTATTCCTTAAAAGCAGGGACTCCACAGTCCTCTTTATCAAGGTAGTCCCCATCCTTGGCACTTATAGACACAATAACATTAAGCAGAAATGAATGAGGGACCTACAATGTGCAGACACCACTAAATCCCGTGTATCTAGGAGGACTTTGCATTCGCCCCTGGTTGCAGGGAATGTGTGACCCCCGGTAAGAGGAGCAGCTGGGCTCCTAAACGCCGCTGGCCTCCTGAGTCCCTGGCAGTCAGCCACTGCCCGCGAGAAATTCTTTCCTGGTAGAAAAAGATACATAAACCTTCTGGAGGTGTTTTCTGCAGTTCTCTTGTTTCCACGAAGAAGAGACATCTCGAATAGAAAGGCCTGTGTGCTTGTGGTTTGCAGGCGGGAGGGAGCCCAAGAAGGGGAGTGGGGACAGCCCCTCTCCGGTGGTGCCAGGAGGGCGGCAGGTGGCCCCGTGCGGAGGAGAGGGGAACTGATGCCCGGGAAGAGAGGGGGGCGCCTCAGGGGCAGCCGGGGCAGAGGCCATGCCCCTGGTATAGCCGGTCTAGGTGCCAGTCAGAGGCGGCTCTGCACAGTCTGGCTCTTGCAGTGGGGTGGAAGGAGCTAGCTTCCTACTCCCCCTTCTCCTCAGCCAGCCCGACTCAGAGCCGGGGAACCTTCAGGCCACACTGGCTCCTGCAAGCCCCACACAACATTAGTTTGGGCCTTGCTTGCTAACTGACTCCATGCTGGGTTCCAGGACTTAATTGTGAGCCCATCACGACCCCTTCTGTCCTCAGATAGGAATGTGCACAGACTCTGAGCAGAAACTGGGGCTGCACAAGTATGGGAGGCTGCAGCAGGGGCCGGGGGGATCTTGGGTGTTAAGCTTTGCCCGAATGGATGCGTGGCCCTCCTCTAAAGGGTGAGAGGAAACAAGACCAGGAGGCCCAGCCAGCGCCACAGAGGTCAGGAAGGAGGCAGTGGCCTCTTGTGAATTTCGCTAGTGGAAAACCCAGGGTCAGAACCCAGGGTGGAAAGTTAATGCATCTCCCAGATATGGGCTACTTTCTCTTTCTTCTGATCATAGACGTTTCCCAGATGACTTGTCCAGGCCTGGCCAGCAAAGCCTGGCCTCAGCAGAACCTGGATGGATGAAGTTAGGGCAGAGAGGTCAGCACTGCCAACAGTACTCAGGAGCCCCAAATCTGTCTTCTTTCCAGAGTGAATCAGTTCAGGCTGCCCTAGCAGACAGCCTCGCCTGGTCCCCGCTGCAGGGGCCCAGCACCGTCTGGGGTTCCAGGCCTGGACCTGGGCAAGAAGCATCAAGTCCCTGCTGGTTCATTCACCTCTAACTTCAGATCTTGGTTCTGACAAGCTTTCTCCCTCATTTTTGAGGCCCAGTCCCTCACACCCTGAAGACACTGGCCCGTCTGCCCGTCTTTTAGTAAAGACTCAGTCGGTAAACCCCTGCCTCTGGGGGCTGTCAGCTACCCAATCCTCCTGTTCTTGTCCAGGCACAGCAAATCTCCTCTACCACCCGTGGTAGCCACTGTTAATCAATCACGTCACTCTTTCCTACTTTTCCTGCTGAGGTCAGACTTAAATCTCCCCTTGTCTCAGAACACAAAGTTGGGCACTTCCAATTCATCAGATATGGCATGGGAATTCCCATTCCCTCCTAATCTCAGAGAGATACTGACATTATTCCACCTAGTTTAGGAAGAGGGAAATTTGGGAAAGAAAGAAGATACAAGAATCTTCCCTGGTTCTTAATCCAAAGTGGGAAATATGCTCTAATGAGACTGAGCGAAGTTCCAGAATGTCACAGGGACCACTAGCTTTACCCAATGTTTTCCTCATTAAAAAAGCAAAGTTCATGATCTCCGTTTACCTCAGGGGAAGGCCTACCTTTCATTCGGCAATAAACTCTCATCTCACACCTCTTTTATGACGTTTGCTGTCAAGGACACACAGAGATGTCTCTGTATATGACACGGTCCTTGCCCAGCTGGACTCAAAGTCCACTTCCTCAGTATTCCCTGAGTGTGTGTTTGGGAATCCTAAGCTCTGACTTACAATGTAGATGTAAGGCTTTGGTTTCCTAAACCTTGTGCTTCAGAATCACTTGCAAGTTTGTTAAAAATACAGATTCCTGAGCTCTACCTTATTCACACTAAGAGTCTCCTGGATTAGGGCCCAAGATTCTGGTCCTATACCAGTATTTTAAAGGTTAGCTCACAGACCACTGGCGTTATGAATACACGGGAACTTTTGATAAATACAAATTCTCCCTCTCTACCACAGACTCTGGAGATGGGGCCCAGCAGTCTGTGTTTAACAGCCCTTCAGGTGATTCTGGTGAATACAAAAGTCTCAGAACCACCGCATTAGGTGGTTCTGAGATGGATTCAAGTTTGAGCACCATTGATCCAAGGGGGCTTCCAGAATTCTGATTCTAGCTGCTATTCCTTTGGGCACATCCAGTGCAGCCCAGTAGATAGGGAGAAAACAATTGGAGCATCTCGCGTCTTTTCTAGGGGACTGGCATGTTGCAAGGGAGAGGCTGGAGGAGACAGCTTCAGGCTATTGCTGTACCTGGCATTAGTTTCTACTGGCTGTTAGACCACTGGCCAGCCAAAGGCCCTTCTGAAAGGTTCTATTCAGAGTTGTTAAATGAGCAAACACCACCACTTTTTTCCTTTTCCCTGCACCTGGAGCTGTGACCAGAAGTGTTGGCAACTGTACCTGTGGCCCCAGAAAAGGGTCAGAGCAAAAGAAGATGAATCCTTTCCTGCGGGGCAGCTGAGTCCCTGGGAAGGAGCTAGCCAGGGGGTTAGGAAGAGAGTATGTCTACTGGAAAACTGGGGCAATTCCTTGGAGAGGGAAAACCAACCCTTATCTATATAGAGTTTATAGGAATATTCCCAGCACAGTGCTTGCATTTGAAAGGTGCCTGAATTCTGGGCTGTGCTACAGGCTAAACAGATGGTCTCTGGGGCCTCTCAACCTGAGGGGAACACGTGGGAAACACCTGAGGGGGACACGTGGACAGGCCAAGCCCCCACAGACGATCCAACAGCACCGTTCAAACCAAGGCTGGAGCCTGTGCTGGAGCACAGTCAGGGGTCAGGGCACTGGGGTAGAAGCTGCGGAGCCTTCAGGCTGCAGACGGATCAGAGGTTTAAACCCGTCTTGTCTTCCACGGCCTGCATCACAGGACCGACACGGGGCTCTGCGAGGAGCTGGCCACCGAGTGGAGGGAATTACACAGCCAGGCACCCTCTCTCAGGGGTCCACGCTCATAATCATTTCCACAGTGCAGCGTAAGTCCTTGGTTTTGAGATCAACTACAGTTTCTTTTTTAACTTCCCATCCATTGATTCACTCAGGGGCCAGGAACAAGTCCTCTGGTATTCTGTAAAATCGTACAGCTTTGACTTGTTGAATCTGAGCCCCAGAAGGGGTCAAATGCCCTTCCTCTCCACTCCAGAAATCTCTTCTTACTAGCACTGGCATCTGGTAATTTCCATGCCCTTTTCCAGCCTCAATCATTTTATCAGGAAAATAGGGACGACACTGTCAATCTCACAGTGCTCTTATAGCATGTTACAGGCAATTAACGAATTCTAATTTCCTACTCACTTTCTTCTTTGGGCTGAAGAAGCCAATGCCCGAGCCACAAAGTGGTAGAAGGGGGGCCTGAGTCCGGTTTCTCCATCTCTCCATCCAGAATTCCACTGCAGTGGGTTGACCATACCCTCAAAAGGATATGTTGTAGTCCTGATCCCTGGTATGTGAGTGCGTGCAGCTCCGTCACTCAGCTGTGTCTGACTCTTTGCGATCCCATGACCTGTAGCCCGCCAGGCTCCTCTGTCCAAGGAATACTGGACAAGGATCCTGGAGTGGGTTGCCATTTCCTCCTCCAGGGATCTTCCCCACCAAGGGATGGAAACTACGTCTCCCACAGCTCCTGCACCGGCAGGTGGGTTCTTTACCACTGAGCCTCGAGGAAGCTGAGAATACGACCTTATTTGGAAATAGGATCTCTGCAGATATAGTCAAGTTAAAGTGAAGTCGTTTTGGACTAGAGTTGGCCCTAAGTCCGGTGATTTATATCTTTATAAGAGAAAGGAGACTGAAACTTGGATTCAGAGACACACGAAGAAAAAGATAGTGTAAAAATGAAGGCAGAGATGGGAATGATGTAGCTGTGAGCTAAGAAATGTCAAGAACAACTGGGAGCCACGGGAAGGTAGGATGAGGCGAGGAGAGACTCTTCCCTGGGTCCTTTACAGGGACTGTGGCCCTGCCAGTACCTTGGTCTCAGACTTCTAGAACAGAAAACTGTGGAAGAATAAATTTCTACTGTTTTAAGCCACCTAGATTGTGGCAATTAATTCTGNAACTGGGAGCCACGGGAAGGTAGGATGAGGCGAGGAGAGACTCTTCCCTGGGTCCTTTACAGGGACTGTGGCCCTGCCAGTACCTTGGTCTCAGACTTCTAGAACAGAAAACTGTGGAAGAATAAATTTCTACTGTTTTAAGCCACCTAGATTGTGGCAATTAATTCTGAAAACTTTAGGAAACTAATACCTGCATCCTTCCCTCAAACCCAAAGCATGGCTGCTGATCTTCCCTTGGCTGGCCCAGTTCCTGTCATCAGTCTCTGCTCTCCTGCTGATCTCCACCCTTATCTGACTTTCCCATAAAACAAAATAATATTTTACATGGGAATCTTGCTTTATAGTTTGCAAGGCATCAACAACATACAACTTTTCATGCAACTCTCACAGTCACCCTGAGAGATTCAAGGCTGTTGACTTAAGATATAGTCGAACCTAACAGTTGAGAGTTATATTTTATTCAATGGGAATTTTTAGAACCTCAAGCCCAGGAGCAGCCTTTCAAGTAACCCTGAGAGAACCGCTCTGAGGCAGTAAAGGTAGGGGAAGAGTCGGGGTTATGTAGAAGTTTGCAACAAAGGGCAGGTAAAAAAAAAAAAACAAAAACAAAAACAAAGGGCAGGTATTCTGAACGTCAGAAGATTATTGTTAACTATGGAAAACCAGATATCTCAAGTTAAGGAATTTAGCTCTTTTCTATCCTGGGATGATGCAAGAGTCTAGCTCACTGAAATCATTCCTTTCATATACATCTCAGCTGTCTAGGGCCAGTATCCTGCTATTACTTTTCACATCCTTAGTTCCTTGCTCACCGCGGGGAGTGGTGGCAGCCTCAAGGCTGCCAGATAACAGGCGTTGATCTTCCTGGGTGCCCTTGAGGCTCAGAAATTCACATTTGGATGGTTAAAACTGCTGATGACTGTGATGTCCTTGCTCATGGCAGGAAATACTGCATTTCTCAAGGTTTGGTGAATCCATTTTATAGATGTGGAAACTGAAGACTAGGGAGATTAAAATGATTATATTATGATCTCATGACAAATAAGTGGAAAAGCCAAGGATGAACCTCTGTTCTGATCCTTAGGCCAGGATTCTTTAAGTTTATTTGTTGTGAAATTTAACAACACGCGTAAAGATGCACAAAACACAGACATATAGCTCAAGGCCAGCAATGCCCACATAACACTAAGTAGGCCAAGGCACTGCCAGGCCCCAGAGAGTCTCTGCCAGTCCCTCCTCCTTCCTTCCACCCAGGGTAGTCACTGCCCCTCTCCAGGCCAGTGCGCTCTGCTCCATTAAGAATCAACAGAAAGCATAGGAAAAGACAGAAACCTTTGTAAGCCCTCTCAACGTCTCCCTCAAGGCCCAGGAGTTCCTTGGCACTAGGACCCCCTAAGGCTCCTCCCCATCCTAGTCTTTAGGAGAAAAGCAAAAACAAAACTCCCAACTGGCCTTGACATTTCAGAACCACAAAATCTGGGAGTGGCTGCCACTTTTTTGAAGCAGTCAAACCGCAGGCTTAACAGAGAGAGGGAAGGGGGAAGGCAGAGGACAGGCTCAAGAGCTGGGATCATAGACAAGTTAAAGAAACAAAACATAATTAGCCTCCAATTACAATAAATAAATTTTTAAAAAAGGAAACAAAACAAAAGTTACAAAGTCCCCCAGAACCCTCTGGCTGGCACTGCCCTCTCCCCATCCCATCCGAGATGCCTCTGGTATACTTGCAGAGGTTAGCTGGATCCACTGGATTTCAACCTAATCTTACTCAGAATCAGGGGTGAACCACATGGATTCTTGAATCTTCCCTGCCTGAGTTCATGACACCTGTCTTCTCCAGAAGTCTGTGCTCTGGTTCTTGGTATCATCGGGCAGGGCAGGATATGGGGAAAGTAAGAGAATGGGGGCTGATCAGAAAGCCCCAGCCAAGAATTTGTGCTGTCCTTCCCTTGCCTGACTTCTGGAAATTCACTTAACGTTTCTGGGCTGCAGATCCAGTCTTCTGAAGTGAGAGACCGGGCAAGTCCCTCTGGGGAGTTAATGCTGATGCAGACATGAAATGCTCAAGCAGGTTCCCACATGAGAAGGGAGAAGCAGAGGGATTCTCTGTGTGGGGTGAGCCTCTGGGTCACCCCTCTCCACCGCCTTCCCACCTTGAGCTGTGGAGGTTCATTGTAACTATTTCTGCAGAGGGACTGGAGGCAGGAAAACAAGGGGCTCTGGAGGGACCCAGGAGCTCAGGGGAAGCAACAGCGCAGCTGGCTGTCAGTGACACTCAGCGCCACCCACTCCCTGCTGTCCGGCTGCTGCTGCGGAGCTGAGGCCCTGGCGAAGGCAGGACAGCATGAAGGGCTGAGAGTGCAGGGTGGGCGGCCTCCCTGCTCAGGGCTCCTGTCTCTTTCCTTGGTCCAGGGCAAGACAGGTCCCTGAGCCCAAGCGGAAATTCACACTATTAGAAATTTTTTTTTTCCTCTAGGGAGAAGCCACCACCTGCGTTCATGAAATCTGTTTGAAAAAGACTGGCTCTGTGGTCTAAAATTGGAAGCCCTGGGTTTAGTTAAGATCCTATGATTTATAGGGAGCTTGAGCAAGTCATTTGAACTCTCTGAGCCTCAGTTTCTGCATCTGATAATAATAATATTTTAAATTTATTGAGCACACAGTATGTGCTAGGTAATGACCTAAATGCTGAATATGCACTCTAATATCTGCTCTGTCTACCTCACAGGGGAGGATCAAATGAAAAATATACTTCTTCAAAAAGTTAGACATAGAATTATGTTTACCATATTGTTGCAGGAAGGGGGACCCCTTCCAGGGCCCGAAACTGGGCTCTTGTCTAACTCGGAAATGAATTGTCCAAGGACCCATGCACTGACAAAGCAAGAGATTTTATTGGGAAAGGGCGCCCGGGTGGAGAGCAGGAGGGCAAGGGAACCCAGGAGAGCTGCTCTGCCACGTGGCTTGCAGTCTCGGGTTTATGGTGATGGGGTTAGTTTCTGGATTGCCCTTAGCCAATCATTCTGACTCAGAGTCCTTCCTGGTGGTGCACATCTTATTCAGCTAAGATGGAGGTGCACGTCTTATTCAGCTAGCGAGAGGGATTCTGGGAGGTGGTCGGACAGGTGGTGTCTCCTTTTGACCTTTCCTGAACTCTGCCAGTTGGTGGAGGCTTATTAGTTCTGTGTTCCNAGCGCAAATTTATGGCCAGAGTCAGAGCAGGCATTATTAACTGACCTGGTAAGAGGATCCCATCTAGTAATATCACAGTGACCTGAATATGACTATAATCTTTTTTTTTTTTTTTTAAGTAAATTTTCTCAGGGCCAACCAGTTAGAGTCTTGTAGTAGGGAAATTTACCAAGGTAACCCAGAACTCGACACAAGTAATTGGCCACAAACCCAACAATTGGATTGATTTCTAAAACTAGTATAGGATCAGGCCTATGATAGAAAAGCATTTGATTTATATGCAAAGGTTTAAAAAGTCAAGAAAACATTATAAATGATCATACGAATCAGGTCCGGCATCTTGGGCAAGCTGTCTGCCTCTGATGTCGTTGTCTTCTCATCCTGGTGTAGTATAGTTTCTCCTGCTTGAGCATCATTTTAAGGTGAGATCAGGTCAGCTGTCTTCTCTCTAGACCAAACCAGTGTAAGGGCCTTTGGAAGTGGGAATTAATCTAAGGGTTAATTTCCTTTCAGTTTCATTGTGCATGAGCTAGTTAAGAATACCTCATAAAAGAGTCCTTTCATCCAGGTTGAAGACAATCCCTTAAANGGTGAGATCAGGTCAGCTGTCCTCTCTGTAGACCAAACCAGTGTAAGGGCCTTTGGAAGTGGGAATTAATCTAAGGGTTAATTTCCTTTCAGTTTCATTGTGCATGAGCTAGTTAAGAATACCTCATAAAAGAGTCCTTTCATCCAGGTTGAAGACAATCCCTTAAATATGTCTTTTTCCAGTCCTGGTTGCAGGTCATGAGGCATCTGATCTTCATCCAAAGAGAGATTACTGAGATAAGCTTCAGAAACAAACGTAGGGTATTCTTTAAGAATTCAATTAAATTTTACATTAATATCACATAACAGCAAAGAACTATCCAAGAAATGCGTTTTACTAGATGCAGACCCCCCATTAACAAACTGGGATTTAACATTTATTGAAACATCTTTTTCCGCCTAAAATTACCCTCATTTTTATCAAATATAACCAAATTAAGGCTAGCTTGTTTGCAAAATATGTCTGTTCTCACTAATTTTGGTCTAATGATTTATATAACCATAATCGATCACAGATGTTTTATTTTGCATTTATTTATAGAGTCTCAGACTGAACGGGACTGGGAAACTCACACCAAAGCCTTATCACAAATTTTGCCTAACAAATCTAGGTGAATTCTTCCCTTTTTAAGGTCTCAAAAATTCCTTGAGATTTTTGTACCTGTTAGTGAAATAACCTTCTTAACTCATTTGATAAACTTATTGGAAACCTAAGAGTTTCAAATCTCTGGAGGAGTCAGAGAGAAAATATAATTGTTTTGTTTATACCATATAATTTTACTAAATTATTGTCATAATTAGTTTGAGAGAAAGGTTTTTCCTACTCCTGGAAAACACAAGATTCAAATCTATAATTTTTCAGATAGAAACCATGAAAGTTATAAGCATATTTGCTGGTTCATTCGGTCCTTTGTTAACTTTTGTGAAATCATCAGGTTTTCCACTAGAATACCAGGACATCTCAGAATGTTAAGAGCTCCATATGATTTCTAGGGTATCTATTTTAGTAATATTTACAATACGTTATAACTTGAAAGGACTTATTACTCATTTGATAATATTTTTCATGTAATTTAACCAACCAAATAAACACAGTTTAATATCTCTTTGGGATGTTTCAGGGGCCCTCTGAAACACCCCAAAGTTAGCTTGAGGTCAAAGGAACTTCAAAAGAATTCGATTTCGGAAGTTTTGTCAAAAAATCAATTAAAAGGGTTTAGACCATTTGGTCAGATTTCATCAGTGTTGATGAGAGTATCACGTAGCTTGTTGATCTGTCATGATGGGCGTATATATCGAGGTCAAGGTTAGTGAAAGTCAGCTCCTCCATCTTGGACCTAACCAGTTTTGACTCTAACCAGTTTCCTATAGCTGTGTCGTTCCTAACCAAATTCATTTAATTAGTTGTAATCCAATTTTTAAAAAATCCTGATAATGCATAACTCTTTTTAGTGTTTTTTCATACCTTTTTTTTTAAACCAAAAACACACTTCCAACTTTCCTTTAGCAACCAAGAACTATTATATTAGCATTTTATCGATTGGTGAGCATAAATACCAGTGATAATTTCTAAAACCCTTGTTTTCTTAAAACATTTTAGGATGGCACCAAACATTATTCATTTATGGTCCCAAATCTCTTTAGTTTTTCTGTAAAAGGAAATCAGTGTTTAGTAGTAATTGTTTCAAAATTTTATCTTATTTGGAAATGACCTAATTATTCAATAGACTTCCAATACTTAGTTTAGTACAACCCTTAGAAATTCAAGTTACCCCAGTCTGGAGAGACTATTTTAGACAGATATTCCTAAAGCATAATTATTCATAATAGAGCTTATCTAAAATGTTATCTCCTTTACATTTTTTTAGAAGTTTCTTCACTGGAGATAATGTCCTTATTGATAAATTTGTAACAGATATGATAATATTTAACTTATATTAAACCTAGGTATAATGAAAATATTCTATTTAATGTTAATTACTCTAAGATGTGTCTGTATTAGATAGGTCAACAAACAAACATTAATATCAGGTATTTAATACTGAATATTTACCAGTTCACAAAACCTGGAATTTATTGTTTAATTTAGAATTATTTGATTTGTAAGCATTTACCTTTCTTTGGGCTTCCCTGGTGGCTCAGAGGTTAAAGCGTCTGCCTGCAATGCGGGAGACCCGGGTTCGATCCCTGGGTCAGGAAGATCCCCTGGAGAAGGAAATGGCAACCCACTCCAGTATTCTTGCCTGGAGAATCCCATGGATGGAGGAGCCTGGTGGGCTACAGTCCATGGGGTCGCAAAGAGTCGGACTCGACTGATCGACTTCACTTCACTTCACCTTTCTTTAAGCCGATTAAATAGAGCTCAGTTACAAATTAACCTCAAAAATATTACCCAGAGACAAAGACATACCAAGACATATTTAGACAGACCCAGTGCAAGATCAAGCTTCATTTTCTAAGTTTAGTCATGAATTAGATACTATAATATAAAATTTACTAGTTTATAAAAAACAGTTGGAATAAATAAAACTTTTAAAGGCTTTTTCCCATTTTTTCTCAGTCTCAGGAGTTAGAGATGGTCTAGATAAGTGTTCCTAAGAGGCCTGGTCTCAAGACACAGGGAAAGAAAACCAAGTTCTAAAAAAATGGCTGCAGGTCTAAACCAAATGGTGGCCAGACAAAGCAAAGTGGCCATCAAAAATCACAACACAGAACACAGAGTTAAAACACACACCTATAAACCTGGCAGTCCTCATCAGACACTCCCTTAAATACAGGAATACAGTCTCAGCAAACCTCCTATAGAGACACAGAACTTCAGACCCAAGTACTAACGGAGTAAAGGAAAATATCTCAAGTCTTCAAAGATTTCAAAGGGAGGAAAGGAAGCCAGGTTGAAAGAAGAAGGAGGAGGAGGTGGGAGAGGGGGGCAAAAGGGGTGGCCTTACAGACGTCTCCTGCCACCTGCAGATACCCAGGCTTGGGCCTCCAGAGAAGGGAGGACTGGAACTCAGCCCTACCAGAAATCAGACCAGACCAGAACCAGAATTCGTGTTCTCTGCCAAGAGGAGGTGATCAGTCTCCAATCCTCAGCTCAGGCTGAGGCCCTTCAACCAGATTCCTGCATCCAGGACCGGGGGACTAGAAAAACAGGGAAGGGTGGGAAGGGTTAAGGAGAGGAAAGAGAGAGGGAAGGGGTGAGAGGTCAATAAAGTCTCTTGTTCCTTACCTGGTCGGGGCACTCTGGCCAGTTGTCTGCGTCAGGAGGAGACCCGGGGCAAAAGGGTCCCAGTTGAGGCCACTGGGTCTGGTCCATTGGCAGGCAAGCTGGCCCCTGAGTACCTCGAGTGGTCAGGTTGTCAGTCTCAGTGAAGAAGAGTCCCACCAGAATCGCCATTTGTTGCAGAAAGGGGGACCCCTTCAAGGGCCCGAAACTGGGCTCTTGTCTAACACTCGGAAATGAATTGTCCGAGGAGACACATGCGCTGACAAAGCAAGAGATTTTATTGGGAAAGGGCACCTGGGTGGAGAGTGGTAGGGCAAGGGAACCCAGCAGAATAGCTCTTTCACATGGCTCCTGTCTCGGGTTTTATGGTGATGGGATTAATTTCCGGGTTGTCCTTAGCCAATCATTCTGACTCAGAGTCCTTCCTGGTGGTGTACCTCTTGTTCAGCCAAGATGGATGCTGGAAAGAAGGATTCTGGGAGGTGGTCGGACAGGTGGTGTCTCCTTTTGACCTTTCCCGAACTCTTCTGGTTGGTAGAGGCTTATTAGTTCCCTCTTCCTTACCAGAATCTCCTGTCCTAAAACAACTCATGCAAATGGTTACTATGGTGCCTGGCCAGGGTGGGCGGTTTCAATCCGTGTGCTTCCCTTGGTACGACCCAGGTATCCACTGCTAGGTATATTCTCCAAAGAACTGAAAACAGGTACTCAAACAAATAATTGTTCACAAACATTCATAGCGACACTATCCACAACAGCCAAAAGGTGGTTACAACCCAAATGTTTATCAGTGGATGAATGGATAAACAAACTGTAGTGTATACATACATACTGCTGCTGCTGCTAAGTCGCTTCAGTCGTGTCCGACTCTGTGCGACCCCATAGACGGCAGCCCACCACGCTCCCCCGTCCCTGGGATTCTCCAGGCAAGAACACTGGAGTGGGTTGCCATTGCCTTCTCCAATGCATGAAAAAGAAAAGTGAAAGTGAAGTCGCTCAGTCGTGTCCAACTCTTAGCGACCCCCATGGACTGCAGCCTACCAGGCTCCTCTGTACATGGGATTTTCCAGGCAAGAGTACTGGAGTGGGGTGCCATTGCCGTCTCCAATGCGTGAAGAGTGAAAAGTGAAAGTGAAGTCGCTCAGTCGTTTCTGACTCTTTGCAACCCCATGGTCTGCAGCCTACCAGGCTCCTCTGTCCATGGGATTTTCCAGGCAAGAGTACTGGAGTGGGGTGCCATTGCCTTCTCCAATACATATTATTATTCTGACATAAAAAGCAATGGAGTCCTGATAGATGCTATAACTTTGGATGAAACTTGAAGACATTATACTAAGTGAAAGAGAGCAAAGAATCACATATTGTATGATTTTTTTATATGAAAAACTTAGAATAGGCAAATCCATAGAGATAGAAACCAGATTTTTGGTTGCCAGAGACTGAGGTGGGAGAAAGAATGGGGAGTGATTACTTAATGGGTGAAGGGTATTCTTCATGGGTGACAACAATCTTTTGAAATCAGAAAAATCTTTTGAAATTAGCTTTATTGTGAATGCACTAGATGATACTGCATTGCACATGTAAATGGCTAATTGTATTTTTATTTCAATAAAATATGTACATATTTATGGAAGTCTGGCAGTGTGTGAAGTCTTTGGTGTTTATGACCACTGACTTGCTTACTCCTCTAAAATGAGAAGAGATGAGGGCAGCTTGCCTTAACTCTCCTCTAAAACATATTGCAGCCACGCTTCACTACATATGGTTCAATTCAGCCTCGCAGGTCAGTGTTGCTGCCAGACTGTGTGGGCATATGTTATCAGGCATACACTGATGTGCCCACAGGCGGTAGGGCTCTGTGGAAAACACAGTTCTGTGTGGAGCACCCATGCCTCTGCAGTAAGCAAATAGGTCCTAATTTACCATCTCAGGTAGTGGAGAATTGTCAGTGAATCCAATGAGTTCCTATTTTCATTGAGCCTTTTCACACATAGCAGTGCCCAATAAAGTCAGGAGAGACTCCCAAGGCAATGCCAGAGGGAGACTGTGGGCAGCTGAAGGCAATGTGCAGGCAGGGTTTGCTTTTTGCTGATGAATAACACACCACACTCCTCTGATGCCACCTCCAAGCACTGCTTGGGAATGGGTACTGCTTTCCCTTGGCAGGTCCCTGTAGAGGCAGGGGCCAGAAGGGACCCTGAGCCTGTAGGGTTGGATGTGCACCGTGTTGAAGGAGTATGGCCAGATTGTTGCTGCTCCAGGAACTCTGGGTTGGTACCCAAGCCTCTTGTGCTATCGGGGCTGGCCATTAGCCTTGGGTTTATTACTTTGCTGAAGATCCCAGGAGGGCTGGGTGGGTAGGTGGGTGTGTGTGTGTGTGAGGTGGTGAGAGAACAGTCTTGGGTGCTGTTCGCTCAACAGGAAGGCTGCTTTCTTAGTCTCCCAAACAGGAGGGCCTCCAGCTCTTCTCATCCATCCATGCCTGGGGATACAGAGGTCTAGCAGGAGCATGATTGCCAACCTTTAGAGGAGCCACCTGGCTGCCCTTGAGGCCATATCCCTAATGATCTCAGGTGAGTGGAGCCAGGTGACCTCCCTGAATCCCAGAGTTTAAAGTGGAAGTGAGTTCATGCTGCTGGGCTCCTTTACATTGGTTGGTGGGTTGGAGGGGCAGTTACTACATGAACTGCCAGAGGTCCTGCCAGGGGCACTCAAGGCTCTCTCTACCTGGTGGCCTGTCTCACCCAGCTACCGGAAGCCAGAAGTCTTAGGTAACAGCTCCTTGCTGTTTCCTTGCATTTCCCCAGCCCTGGGACGTACTGGGCTTTAGGAGAAGCTGCTGGCAGCCCAGGGCACAGACAGCAGTTTGCAGGAGGTCTTGCAGGAAGTCAGAGGGAGCCTGGGCAGCCAGGCAAGCCACGTGCAGCAGTCGCTTTCCCAGGGCACATGGGCTTGCTCATACACAGGCATTCATGTGCGTAAGCAGCAAGAGAGGGAATAATGCAGAAGGGAGGAGGTTCGTCAGAAGCTGATCCTCTGTAGCTGGAGAGGCATTACCCAACAAAGACAGAAAGAGCGGCGAAATCTGACTTTCCTTTACCTACAACCAGCTGGTGCTCTCTTCCTATCCCCCCACCCCCGCTACGTTAAATTAGGAGAGGGCCTCATGCAGCGGAGGATAGGACACTGATTAAAGCATCACTTTGTGCCTGAACTCCAGTCACCTTTTCCACTCACTTAAAATGCCTCTTGATGATTTCCCTACACAGTTCAGAGCCTCCATGGGGCTCCCAGCGCTGGGTTGCAGACATAGGTCTCTAAGAACAGCAGCACAACTAAGCCAGAACACGTCTCAGCTACTAACCTTTCAACTCTTCCCTCCCTTTCAGACAGCAGCACGTGTTCATGTCAAATCCCACCAGCTGCTGGTACTAGCGCCTCTCCTCCAGCGAACCCACAGCAGCCAACCGCAGACCGAGGCCTGACTAAGTCCGGGTCCCCTCCTGCTCCCTCCCCAGCCTCTCCCTCCTCTCCCCTCTTCCTTGTCCTGTCTGGCTCTCTTCCCTCCTGCTGAGGCAGGATGATATGGCTGGCAGCTGTCAACTCAGCGCACTTTCTCAAACCCTGACTGATCGAAGACGCACGATGCCCTGGGCCCAAATGCAGAGTCAGAGGAGCTGTTTCTTCAGCAACGTCAGTACAAACAAGGCCCCGAGTCGAGGAAAACTAGGCCAGAACACAGAAAAAGAGTCTCAGAGCACCTTGACTTCAGCCCCCTTCAGGCGCAGTTCTCATGGAAACCTGGAGAAGAAAGAGACGGGGGAGGAAGAAAAAGAGACAGGGAAGCTGGGTGTCCTGCAGCAGGTCAGGGGGCTTCCCACAGCTCCGGGCCCTGTGGTAGAGACCTGAGGAGCTGACCTTCTGGAGTTGGGCCTTTCTAGGAGAAGTTCCTTCTTCTAGGAGAAGCTCTATATACCATTTGCTTGTGTTTAAATCCTAGTTTACCTCTCTGAGGCACAGCATGTGTTCAGTTCAGTTCAGTCGCTCAGTCGTGGCCAACTCTTTGCGACCCCATGAATCGCCAGGCCTCCCTGTCCATCACCAACTCCCAGAGTTCACTCAGACTCACGCCCATTGAGTCAGTTATGCCATCCAGCCACCTCATCCTCGGTCATCCCCTTCTCCTCCTGCCCCCAATCCCTCCCAGCATCAGAGTCTTTTCCAATGAGTCAACTCTTCGCATGAGGTGACCAAAGTACTGGAGTTTCAGCTTTAGCATCATTCCTTCGAAAGAAATCCCAGGGCCGATCTCCTTCAGAATGGACTGATTGGACCTCCTTGCAGTCCAAGGGACTCTCAAGAGTCTTCTCCAACACCACAGTTCAAAAGCATCAATTCTTCAGCGCTCAGCTTTCTTCACAGTCCAACTCTCACATCCATACATGACCACTGGAAAAACCACAGCCTTGACTAGATGGACCTTTGTTGGCAAAGTAATGTCTCTGCTTTTCAATATGCTATCTAGGTTGGTCATAAGTTTTCTTCCCTAACACCATATAAAAAATTAACTCAGAATGGATCAAAGATCTAATGTATGTAAGATATAAGACCCAAAGCTGTAAAAATCTTGGAAAACACAGGGCAAAATTTCACAATGCTAGACGTGAACCAAAGACATAGCAATGAAAGAAAATAGAAAAATTGAACTTCCTAAAAATCTTTAAAAATTTTGTGCATCAGAAGACAAAGTCCTAAAATATATACTCTACTATAGGTTGCAGGGAATGAGTATAATTTCTTCCTTAAAGGTTTAGTAGAATTTACCAGTGAGCCTGTCTCAGGCTCTTGTTTTCTGTTTTGGAAGATTATTAATTCAATTTCTTTAAATAGGTTCATTTAGATTGCCTATTTTTTTCAAGTTGTCTTCTCTTGCATGAATTTTAGTAGATTTTATTTTATAAGGAATTGGCCCACTTCATCATTATCAAATAATACTATTCCTTTTTTATCATTTTGATGTCTATAGAATCTATAGTGAAGTCCTTATTGCCATAATGGATCTTTTCAAAGAACCAGTATTGGGTTCATGATTTTCCCTATAGATTTCCTGTTTTCAATTTCATTTATTTCTGCTCAAATTCTTCATTTTCTTCTGCTCACTGTCATTTCTTTCTCTTTTTTTCTCTATTTTCCTAATTTGGAAGCTAAGATGATTGATTTTAGATCTTCTGTCTTTGCTAATGTATGTATTCAATGCTTTAAGTTTCCCTCTGAGCTCTGCTTGTGCTGCATCCCACAAATTTTGGTAAGCTGTGTTTTCATTTTCACATATTTCAAATTATCTGTTGAGATTTGTTCTTAATCCCATGTGTTATTTAGAAGTGTTTTGTTCAATCACAGGGATTTTCCAGTCATCTTTCTGTTCTTGATCTCTAGTTTAATTCCATTTGGTCCTGAATGTCTTATTGTATGATTTCTCTTCAATTTGGGAAGATGTGTTTTATGTCCCACAATGGGGTCTTTCTTAATGAATGTTCCATGAGAAATTGAGAAGAAACTACTGTTGTTGGATGATGTAGTCCAAGGATGTCAGTTATATCCAGTTGATGGCTAGTGTTAAGTTCAGCTGTGTCCTTTCTGATTTTCTGTTGGCTGAATCTATTTCTCATAGAGGGGTGTTACGTCTCCAACTATGATAGTGGATTTATCTGTTTCTCTTTGTATTTCTATTAGTTTTTTCCTCACATTGTCTGATGCTCTGTTGTTTGATACACATGTACATTGAGGAATGTTACATCTTCTTGGAGAATTGTGTATCATCGTGTAATACCCTTCTTTATCCCTAGTTCAGTTCAGTTCAGTCGCTCAGTCGTGTCCAACTCTTTGTGACCCCAGGAATCACAGCATGCCAGGCCTCCCTGTCCATCACCAACTCCNTTTGTTGGCAAAGTAATGTCTCTGCTTTTCAATATGCTATCTAGGTTGGTCATAAGTTTTCTTCCAAGGAGTAAGCGTCTTTTAATTTCGTGGCTGCAGTCACCATATGCAGTGATTTTGGAGGCCCCCCAAATAAAGTCTGACACTGTTTCCACGGTTTCCCCATATATTTGCCATGAAGTGATGGGACCAGATGCCATGATCTTCGTTTTCTGAATGTTGAGCTTTAAGCCAACTTTTTCACTCCCCACTTTCACTTTCATCAAGAGGCTTTTTAGTTCCTCTTCACTTTCCGCCATAAGGGTGGTGTCATCTGCATATCTGAGGTTATTGATATTTCTCCCAGCAATCTTGATTCCAGCTTGTGATTCTTCCAGTCCAGCGTTTCTCATGATATACTCTGCATAGAAGTTAAATAAGCAGGGTGACAATATACAGTCTTGACGTACTAATAGAGATAATTGTAGCCATGTTCCACAGTTCTGGGCTTCCCTGGTGACTCCGACAATAAAGAATCTGCTACAATGCAGGAAACCGGGTTCAATCCCTGGGTTGGGAAGAATCCCTGGAGAAGGGAACGGCTGGCTACCGACTCCAGTATTCTTGTCTGGGAAATCCCATGGCAGAAGAGTGTGGTGGACTACAGTCCACGGGGTCACAGAATTAGACTCGACTGAATGAGTAACACTTTCACTTTCTTTCCAGAGTTTTATAAAGTTTAAATGAAATGTTGTGTGTGAACTTAGCCTTAAAAATATTAATTCCCTCTGTTTCTTTTTTCTAGGGTTCCAGAAAGGAGGCAGATCCNTGTGGTGGACTACAGTCCACGGGGTCACAGAATTAGACTCGACTGAATGAGTAACACTTTCACTTTCTTTCCAGAGTTTTATAAAGTTTAAATGAAATGTTGTGTGTGAACTTAGCCTTAAAAATATTAATTCCCTCTGTTTCTTTTTTCTAGGTTTCCAGAAAGGAGGCAGATCCTTCTAATCCTGCACCCTACATCCCAGTTATACCCTCAAACCAGAACATGTTTGCTCCTGGAAGATGTTATTTTATTGATATGTATGAAATGAGGTGTTGGAGGAGGGGAGGGGCAGGCCCAAAGGAATGTAGCAGGCCAGCCAGAAATGTCTCAAGGTGGGTGAAGTTTGTGAGGCTGGCTGCTGGCAGGGAGGTGAAGGAGAGACCAAATTCTCTCACAAGGATGTGTTTCCTAAACTGGCTGGAGACGGAAGTGGAAGAAGAGGGAAGAGAGTGAGTCTTTCTGCATCTTGATTGAAGATAAAAACGATTTCTGTTCTTGTAAATTTCTTTAGAAATGTGGCCTCATGAGGACTGGGAAAAGAATTCACTTCTTCACAAACTTTTACTAAGTTGCCTGGCCAGGAGCCATCTGGCAGTTTCTCTGGTAAGAAAGCTGTGTAGGAAGCAGCAGTGTGCCTGCTCAGGGTACAGCAGCAGACTGCAGGGAGCTGGGCCGGTCAGGTCCCACGTTGGGTGACCCCACGGCCAGCATACATCTCCGAGAGGCACAGGGGCACCCCTGCACCCCCACCCCTACAATCACCAGCTGCTCCTCCAGTGACTGAGATGCTCACCAGCCAAGGTGAATGGCCTAAAACTGTGCTATTCAATTTGGGATTCCTGGGATTCACGAGGCCCTGGAAAAGCAAGGCATATCTGAAGCATCGTTTTTACTAAAGGAGATTTTGTGGGGGGGGGGCTGTGATGTGCTCAGTCGTGTCTGACTCTTTGCGACTCCATGGACTGTAACCCACCAACCTCCTCTGTCCATGAAATTTTCCAGGCAAGAATATCAGAGCAGATTGCCATTTCCTACTCCAGAGGATCTTCCCAACCCAGGGATCATACCCATATCTCCTGAGTCTCTTGTATTGGCAGATGGATTCTTTACCACTACACCACCTAGGAAGGCTATTTTTTTTTTTTTTTTTTTTTGGTGAGGGGTAATTTCTATTGAAATAAACATGAATGATTTATGGAACAAAATTCAGGTGATTTTTTTAAACCTCAGATGTGAGATTTCAGTTTGAATGAGCTGCTTTGGATCATGTTCCTTGATCACTGGAGAGTACACATTCATTCTCTCCTTTTCTGGGTACTTCATTAAAAAAAAAAAAAAATTTTGAAAAGCCCTTCTTTTCGGAGCTAGATGTTAGGATGATCTATCTTAAAAGTCTTCATTATCATCTGCCTGCCTCTAGATAGCACTCTCAAACCTGGTTACACACTAAAACCATCAATCAGTTCACAAAAAGACGTCAGATCCCATCTGCATAAATTCTGCCTCATTTGCCTAGAATGGGGCCTGGGGCTGGGTTTGTTCCAAAGCCACCCCAGTGGTTCCCAAGGGCAGTAGGGGCTGAGAACCACTTCTCTGAAGTTGAGGGCTGTATTGTCAGAATCCTAGATCCTTTGGGCCTTTGCTCTGTTTCTTTCTCGTGTGTCAGGTGTTCACTCTGTTTTCTTTCCAGGCTGTTGTCAACTACAATCCTACTAAAATTATCTTCCCTCTGATCTTCCCATAGATTAAGACATAGGTCCTCCTTTTTAACCAGTTCCTGGACAAACACCCAAGGCAAGGAAAGGAATGACATTTTCTAAGTATCTCCTATGCACCAGGTACTGTGCTAGACATTTAAATTTTTTTAAAACTACCCCAAGAGCTAGGTGTTAACATTTCATGCTATAGATAAGGAATCTGAAGACCAAGGAAATTAAGTGGCATGCTCTAGATTCTGGGATTCAAAGTCATTCTGTCTGACTCAAAATCTCTGCCCTTTCCAAGACAAAGACAATATATTGCCCTCCTCTTTTTGTCTTTCATGGATTTTTCGTAATTATTTTTTATTTAATTATTAAATTGTTGCTTTATTACAGGGACCATAGAGTGAACTAGAGTCCTAGATATCCCACACGGTACGGAGGACCATTATTTCCGGTCTTTGCAGACCTAGAACCAAGTCCAGAGGCCCTTGGATGGACTTGCGAGACCTGTTTCTAGTTTCTGCTTTGAGAATTCAGCCTTGTGCATCTCCAGCCCAAGGGTATTCCGAGTGCTGCTACCAGTTTAGTGGTGTGCTCTCCCCAACCCAAACCTGACTCTTACACTCCTGTCTGGGAAGCAGCTGAGGCATCTCCCTTTCTGGACTGCTCTGTACATGGCCCTTGAATCCTGACTTTTCCATGCACCCCTGGATAAGATATTTCCCCTATCTACCCCACGAAGATATTTGTACATGTCTGTGGAGGTTTCTATACTGACTTATAGTCACCTCTCTTGTCTTTCCTGGGGCAGTTCAATAATTTCAGCCCTAAAATTCCTATCTCTATCCTTGGCTTACTTCTCTCTGATTAGTTTAAGTTACCAAAGTATGTTTTACTTAGTTAGTTAAGTCGCTCAGTGGTGTCCGACTCTTTGTGACCCCATGGACTGTAGCCCACCAGGCTCCTCTGTCCATGGGATTCTCCAGGCAAGAATACTGCAGTGGGTTGCCATTTCCTTAACCCAGGTCTCTTGCATTAGAGGCAGACGCTTTAACCGCTGAGCCACCAGGGAAGTATGTTTACTACCCTTTAGTAAAATACAGCTTCCTCATCACTCATTTATTTATAAGGTTTAGAAAAGGCCTAAGACACGCCAGGCACTTGGCCAAGCATTGTACTAAAGGAGGCACAACATTGCCTCCTTCCTCAGGGAGCTTGCAATCTACTAAGACGTCAAAGGGTGCCAGCATTTACTGAAGGGCCACACGTGGCAGGCTCCCTACTAGAAGCCTATGTCCTGCACATTTAGTCCTCCCAACGTCTCATGAGTTAGGATTGCTGCCCCCACTTTACAAACGAGAACTCCAACTCTCACTGATGCTTAAGCAATGCTCAGAGTCATGGAGACTTTAATTTAATAAGTGGTAGAGCTGGAATTTGAACATATATCTGTGTTCTCAACCCATGCTTTTTCCTTTCAGACTCTAGAGGTGGACAGGCTTCAGTTTAAAACCCCAGCTTTGCCACTTTTAATTGCTATATAATCTTGAAAAAACTAGCCTTTCTGAAGTTTGGTTTCCTCATCTGTAAACATAAGATATAAAAATTCCTGTCTCATAGGTTGTGATGAGAATTCAGAACTGGTAGGTGGTATTTCAGTGCTAATATCCAGACCTGGTCTCACCTACAGCCAGATCACATCGCGGCAGATACCAGCATCCTGGGAACTGGTCTGTCCTACACCTGTTCTCTCCAGCAGCCCCAAGCACAGTCTGAGAGGCACCATCAGCTGATCTGCAGAACAAAGATGGATCTGACATACTTAGTTACTGAGAGACCAAACCCTCTAGGCTTCACATTTCACTTGGTCTCCTTCCTCAGTTAAGTTCAGTCTCTGGTCCATCTTCCCTTTCCTGACTTAAACACACTTATACTTTCCAGAAGGTGATTTTCTGGAATCCATCGTGTATGTGATCATCATGAGAATAAAGACAAATGCAATAAACACATGGTAAAAACAAGTGATGCTATCCATTAAATCATAAAAGTTGTTCTCTGTCTTATTTTTAAAGAACTTATTAGAAGGAAATTCCAAAGCCCTCAATGCATTTCCCAGAACTTGGAACTTGAGATCTTTTTCTTCTTGCATTTGAAAGAAAACAAGCCTCCCCACCCACTCCAACATCTTTGTCTCCTGAGACTATGCCTGGTGAGAACTTAGAACAAGCACTCAGTGCCAAAGGAATGAGGGCGAACATCTCCCTTGGAAACTCTGGGACACCCTTTTTGGGTACCCATATAACCAGGACTTTCCACCAAAACCTCAGACTAGTAAACAATCCCTCTCTGGCATCAAGAGTTTTCAGAACGGGCAAGCAGCAGGACCTGGCTGGTAATGCAGGACCATGATCATTTTTCTACTGACCTCTTTATATCCAACTCAATAATTTTGCTTGGGTGGATTTCCAGTCTTACCCTTCATTCCTTGGTTGTTTGGGATGAGAAGTGGTGTTATAAAAACAACGACTTTTGGGTCCTATGAAGGTTGAAGAGGAAGGGTTTGGCAGTCAGAGGCACATATCTCTCTTTGCTGAGAGGAATTTGAACCAGAAGGCACTTCAGCCCTTCTAGACAGAGTGGGTCCAAACATCAAAGGCAATTAGTTTCGCCCAGTGGTTGTGGCTTAACCTGTACTTTTTCTGGGTGGGGAGGAAATAGCAATGACATGAGCCCCTGGAAAATATAACTGACCTGAAGGCCTAAGGGTTTTCCTGGCCTGGTTGGTGGTTATTCCACCAAACATTGGGTTCTGAGGATAGGCAAACTCCGTAGAGAGCAAAAATACAGTTCATTTTATAACCCTTTACTGATTACCTACTAAGTGCCAAGCACTATATGCCCAGCTGGGGACAGGGTTTACAGAAATGAGTAATAGTCCCTTTAGCTTGTTTGCCGCCCAGTAACTGGGTAGTGCTGCTAGCTTGACAGCTCTCAGAAAGTACTAGTGTCCCAAGTGAACTTCCTTCATGTGATGATCCCTTTGGCAATCAGGAGACATCAGGATCCCTTATTTGGCGTCCCATATTGAAACCAAGTTCTGAGGGCCTAGATGCAGAATCAGGCAGCCTGAGAGGCAGTAGTCAAAATGGAGGCTAGAATTTATTGACAAAGGAATTTTTGAACAGTGAATGGTTCCCTGAAACTCTCCTCCTGACCTGATCTTGCTCATCCCCTCCTCTTTGCTTTCTCCCAAGCCTACCTTGCAACAGACCAGATGACTAAAGACCTAGTGCAAATCCCACCTGGGGATACTGTGTTTTTTTGGTAGATCTTAGTTGGAAAGAATCCCAATCAATGCTTGGCCCCTAGACTCTACTGACTTCCATTGTCAAGTATTATTCAGTGTGGGAATATAAAAGCTGTTACTTTCTCAAGGCCCTGTTTTCTGGAGACTGGTCTGCTTACCCTTTCATTATGTACTCTTTCTCAGGCTCTTAAGATACCGTGGCTGACACGTCAGTCTCAGCAGACGTTGTTCTGCATGCAGAACAAACTTCCTTATCTTCAAAGCCTTGCTATTGCTTTGCTGAGCTCTGTTACTGAATTCCAGATAAGTTCTCATTGAATATGCACTCCGTGTTTTCTTGGGGAGTTGCTCTTGCGAGAGCTCTCCCTGCGCTGTCTCTCATAATCCTGTGCGGTTGTGGGAATTAATTCAGTGCGACACCACCACATTTAAGTATGCTAGAATTTTAAAAAGTTAACATCTGTACCTAATGGGTAGATTTGTCCAGGCTATCTAGATCTAGCTACGAAGGGTCTCTTATGTCCAGCTGCCAAAACTAGTGTTTTCCATTGTAAAGTGATTGCTTTCTGGATTCAGAAACGATGAGCAAGTTATCTGTGTATTATTTATAACCACCTTCACATTAAGGCCACTCTGCCTCACTCATGAAACCAGATTTTGCTTCTTATGTGTGCTCAGTAGCTCAGTCGTGTCCAACTCTTTGCCACTCCCCAGGCTGTAGCCTGCCAGGCCATCCATGGGATTTTCCCAGCAAGAATACTGGAGTAGGCTGCCATTTCCTTCTCCACGGTATCTTCCCAACCCAAGGATCAAACGCAAGTCTTTTGCAGCTTCTGCACTGGCAGGCAGATTCTTTACCACTGAGCTACCTGGGAATCCCTTGCTGCTTATACACCTGCTTTATTTTGAGCAGGCAGTCTATCAAAACTCCTTTGTGTTTCCAGCTCTTAAAAGCATGCCAGGCATAGAGTAGATGCTTACATGCATTAAAGTGAAATCAAATATGTCTGGAGTCAGGAAACGAAACCCGGTATCCCAGACTCCTCTCATCCTTACAATCCCCTGCCACAGATTCAACCAGACTGGGCCACTGTAATTAGTTGGACTCCGTATTAATTGAGTTCAACCTGACAATAAAGTGGTCACCACCCGCTCCACTGGTCCTCTGGCCTTGTGTTGTCAGAAAGTGTTTGGTCTTTGGAGTCATGTAGGTCAAGGTTCAAATCCTTGTTTTACAATGTAATCACTGTATACCTGCGATCCTCTAATTTCAACACAGAGTATCTACTGTGATTACCAATGAGATAACATCCATAAACCATCTAGTTTATAGTAGGTAGTCAGCAAAGGCCCATTCATTATATATATATATATATATTTTTTTTTTTTTTGCTGGGCCAGGATCCCAGGGACCCTGATATTCTAGGTATTTATTTACTCTTTTGTTGCTGGGTCATGGTGAATCTGAAGGAGGTAGGGATCAGGAAAATCGATGAGGAAGCAGATGGAGATCCACTTTTGGGGGGATCTGCTTTTGGGGGCTCAGAGCAGAAGCTGTTTGTCAGTATGTATCTGCTAAGTTGCTTTAGTTGTGTCCAACTCTTTGTGACTCCATGGACTGTAGCCCACCAGGCTCCTCCTTCCATGGGATTCTCCAGGCAAGAACACTGGAGTAGGTTTCCATGCTCGTCTCCAGGGGATCTTCTCAGCCTATGGACGATGCAGGCACTGTAAGCCCAGTGTTTTCTATTACAGACTTTGATGTAGGCAGGGATTCCAAGTTCATGTCGTGACTCTGTCATTCACTTCCGATGTCACCTTGAACTTCAGTCTCCTCATCTCCTTTTGCTAGAGGCTCCACATTTCATCTGGAAAGGACATAAATCTGGCGATCTCACTTCGGGCTTAGCCCATCCACTTGCTTGAGAGGAGACTCCTGGCTCTGGACTTCCGCTGTTATCCTTTCTTTGAGGCTACAGTAGCTAGAACCGGGTATTCCAACGTGATTCTCTGTAGAAGCAGTGGAGTCATCTTCTCCCGGGGTCCCTTTGAAGAGCCATGGTTCAGGCCAAGGTTAAGGCCATAATCTCCAGACTCTGGGTGGTTGTCACTAATCCATACTGGTAACAGTATAAGACAGAAGTCTGGGAGAATCAGAAGCTTGCCACTGACTTCTCAAGGGCCAACTGGAGAGTTTCACCCCGAAAGGCCTTCTCGGTACTGCAATAGGGAACCCGCAGGTGCGGGGTGTGAACAGCCAGCCAGAGCCAGGAGGTGGGCACAGGGTGAGGATGGAGAGCCGGCAGATGGAGTAAGGCACCACGCAACTCTAGGTTTTCCCCGGGTGTCAGATGCGTCTGTTCCACAGCTGGAAGACTTGCTTAGAATGGTGCCGGATGGTGAGGAGGGCACGCCGTGGGGGGGAGGTGGCGCATTATATTTAATCTTTTTAAAAACTTTGAAATTTCTGAGGAGATTGGGTCCCTAACAAGGACTTTTCATATGATGCCAACAGTTCAAAACCTACTGGAGCAACCGACAGTTCCATTGTTTAAAATTCACATTCTAAATTCTTCAAATTCAAATCTGAGGCTTTCTCAATTAGTATTTTTTTAAAAAAAAAAAAAACAGGAGTGAGTGTTTCAAATTCAAACCTTTGTTTATTGTTGATGGAAATGGAAAGTGGCATGACTACACTTTGGAAAACAATATGGAAGTTCCTTAAAAAAGATACAGATTACCGGACGATCCAACAACTCCATTTCTGAACATATAAGAGAAAAGTGATTAGAAGTAGGATGTCAAAGAGATATTTGTACAGCAATGTTCAAAACAGCATTATTTGCCATAGTTAAGTGTAAGCAACTCAAATGTACGTTGAAAGATAAACGGATAAGCAAAATGTAGTATATACATATCATAGACTATTATTCGGTCTTTAAAAGGAAGGAAATTCTGACACCCGCTACAACATGGATGAACTTTGAGGGCATTATGCTAAGTGAAATAAGCCAGTCTCAGAAAGATAAATACTGTATGATTCCATTTGTATGAGTCATGTAGAGTAGTCAAATTCATAGGGAGAGAAAGCAATTCTTTCTTCTCTGGTGGTTGCCAGGGGCTGGGGGAGGGTGAAATGGGGCATTTTTGTTTAGTGAATATAAAGTTTAAGTTTTGAAAGATGAAAAAGTTCTGGAGACTGGTTGTATAGCAATGCTTAAAACTTCTGAACTGTGAAAATTGTTAAGATAGTAAATTTTATGTTATGTGTAATTTACCGCAGTTAAAAAAAATTTTAACATCCTCCTGGATGTTAGCAGGAAGCAATTAGTTGAAGAAAGAGCATTTCAGATGCATGGGTTCATCTAAGCTACTGAGACTCTAGGTAATCCATATTCTTCTAGTACCTGACCTTCCAGTTTATCCTGATATATCTAACTGCCTGCATGCATCTGCACTGGAATGCCTAACAGTATCTCTAACTTAGCCTCTGTCCCTCCCCGTCTTTCTAATGTCAGGAAACGGTGCTACCACCAGCCCAGTTGCTCAAACTCAAAATCAAGGACTCATCCGTCACTTTCCCTAACTCCTTCTCTGGTCCGTCTTCAAGACTTTTCAACTCGTCTAAACATACGTAGTTCCCTCTTTCACTGCTCTGGCCCAATCTGCTGTTATCTCTCAACAGAGGAGAGCTAGAACCCCTGCTTCCACACTTTCCTCCTTTTCACCGCACAGCAGTCTCTCCCATGGACTTTTTAAAATGTAGGTCAGATCTTTTCACTTTCTCTCCTTAAAACAAGTTTTTAAAATACATTCAGAATAGAAGTTAAATCCAGCCCATGGCTTAAAAGTCCGTTCATGGTCTAGTTCCTGCTTGCTTCTCCGACCTCATCCTCCCCTTGCTCAGAGTCTCGACATCTGTAAAATGGGTATAACAGCAATCATCTCTACTGCAGACTGAGTGAGCATCAGCTGTGTGCCAGGGCAGGGGCCTCACGCAGACTACCTCACAGAGACCTTACTACAACTCACCGAGGCAGCCCTGTGAACCCGAGGCCCATCATGAGGCGGGTGTGCGTGATGCTTGTGCACAGTAAAGTGGGAGTGAAAGTCTCTTGGTCGTGTCGGACTCTGTGTGACCCCATGGACTGCACAGTCCGTGGAATTCTCCAGGCCAGAATGCTGGAGTGGCTAGCCTTTCCCTTCTCCAGGCGATTGTCCCAACCCAGGGATCGAACCCAGGTCTCCCCCATTGCAGGTGGATTCTTTACCAGCTGAGCCACCAGGGAAGCCCAAGAATAATGCAGTGGGCAGCCTATCCCTTTCTCCCCAACCCCGGAATCAAACTGGGGTCTCCTGCATTGCCAGCGGATTCTTTACCAGCTGAGCCACAAGGGAAGCCAAGGAATACTGGAGTGGGTAGCCTATCCCTTCTCCAGGGCATCTTCCTGACCCAGGGATCGAACCGGGGTCTCCTGCCTGGCAGGCAGATTCTCTACCAACTGCGATATGAAAGACGCCCTAGTGCACAGTAACTGACTGACAAATACGAGAGTCCCTGTCTACCTTTTTATCCCAGTGGGGAGAGAGAAATCCTACAGCCCAGACATGTCTCTCTGTTCAGGGACGGAACTGGAGCCAGAGTCCTCTCCCCTGTCCATCAGCCTGACCACTTGCCCACAGAGGGCGCTGGAGCCCAGAAAGCTGAACACTCGCTCTCCAGTGGGACCCTGGGTTGCTGAAAGAGTTAAGATGCCTCTTGGCAAATCCTGGCCCTCCCTGTCCCTGCATCTGCCCTAAGGGTTTAATGAGAAATCCAGACCTTTGTAAGAGACTGTACAAATAACCTCCAGAGCGCCACTAACTCATTCAGCAGAAAGAGACCCCAAGCTGCCAATGCTTCAGGGAAGATAAGTGAGTGGAAAGAAGGTAGTTTTTATAGCAATTTTGAGTGGTTGTATGTGAGCTCCGCCTTTGCAGCAGCACTGAGAAAACCAGGATCTGGGCTCCTCAACCTCTCTCTTCACGACATCTGATTAGGAATTTGGGGGCGGGCCCTGGCCTGGCAGAGGCGCGCACACTCTCAGTAGACACACTCACTCCTCTCCTGCTCACACGCTCTCCAACCAAGGAGGCCAGACAGAGGGACGTGGTCACTCTCTGAAAGATTCACCTTCAAGGTAGGTCTGTCATTTTCCTTCAGATTTTTGTCCCTGCTAGTTCCATGAAAGGAGCAAAAGAAAGAGGCTAGGGAGGGGACAGGGCCCAGGGCAGAAGGAGCAATTCTTCCTTCCCCATCTGGACCACGTCCCAGGATGCTACAGCAGGAAAGGGAGTCGAAGGAGGGGGTTCCCACATGCCATCTTTGTCCGACAGTTCCTTTCTGACTGTTGGGGAACCTTCAGCTTTCAGGTGTGAAAAAGTGAAGGGCCAGGTATCTGGGGAAGCCAGCTCTGCCCCACTACTACTCAGAAAGTCCACCATCCTAGACCTGTGCCCTGCAGTCTCTTCAGACGGGCTGAGGCACCTAAAGGCTCTTATATGAGGGGAGAGGGAATTTTGTGTAGTGTGTGTGTGTGTGTGTGTGTGTGCGCGCTTGTGTGTTACTGGGGTGAAAGGGAAAAAACACACAGAAGTGTTGAGAGTTGACCAGGTCCAAGGAACTGTGAAATGGGGACCTAATTCATGTTACAAAGCAGCTTTTGGTTTGACCTCCTGGACTCTGATAGGAAGGAGACATGGTTCTCTAGAATGGAGAAATGAAAGAACAGCAGTAACTCCTGAGTAAGCTCCCCTCCACTCAGAAAGTACCAATCCTAGAAACTTTCCACCTCACAAAACTTTGAGCACAGGAATGTCTCTAGCTTTGGGGGTGAAGTGGAGAGGATTTAAGAGTATAAAGCCTGGAGCAACATTGGTAAGAGATGGGGAAGGGGTAAAGAGAGGTGTAAGGTCCCCAACAACCCCTTTCAGCAGTCATGACACTGAAAGAGAGTCAAGGGCGCAGGATGCACGGCCGAGGGCTGCTCTTGCCTGCCAAGGTTGCCTAGTTTGGAAGGAGAAGTGGAGACAGAGGGTCACTGTGCCAACCTCCAGACAGCCACCCTGGTCCTGCAGCAGCCCAGAGCTGAGCATGGAAAAATGTGCTACTGGCAGTGGGCCACTCTATCCGTTTTCTCCTGGGCAGTGCCAGGGCCCAGCCAGCNGCTGAGGCACCTAAACGCTCTTATATGAGGGGAGAGGGAATTTTGTGTAGTGTGTGTGTGTGTGTGTGTGTGTGCGCGCTTGTGTGTTACTGGGGTGAAAGGGAAAAAACACACAGAAGTGTTGAGAGTTGACCAGGTCCAAGGAACTGTGAAATGGGGACCTAATTCATGTTACAAAGCAGCTTTTGGTTTGACCTCCTGGACTCTGATAGGAAGGAGACATGGTTCTCTAGAATGGAGAAATGAAAGAACAGCAGTAACTCCTGAGTAAGCTCCCCTCCACTCAGAAAGTACCAATCCTAGAAACTTTCCACCTCACAAAACTTTGAGCACAGGAATGTCTCTAGCTTTGGGGGTGAAGTGGAGAGGATTTAAGAGTATAAAGCCTGGAGCAACATTGGTAAGAGATGGGGAAGGGGTAAAGAGAGGTGTAAGGTCCCCAACAACCCCTTTCAGCAGTCATGACACTGAAAGAGAGTCAAGGGCGCAGGATGCACGGCCGAGGGCTGCTCTTGCCTGCCAAGGTTGCCTAGTTTGGAAGGAGAAGTGGAGACAGAGGGTCACTGTGCCAACCTCCAGACAGCCACCCTGGTCCTGCAGCAGCCCAGAGCTGAGCATGGAAAAATGTGCTACTGGCAGTGGGCCACTCTATCCGTTTTCTCCTGGGCAGTGCCAGGGCCCAGCCAGCATGCCCAGGCAGTGGGCGGCTGGGGAGGCTCCCCAGGAACACTGTGGGCTCTTTGTCTGAGGCTGCTGAAGATGAGTGAGGCACCTCGTTCCTGCAGCCTGTGGGCTACTGGGATGAAGCAGGCCCGAGGCACTCGCTCGCAGGGGACAGAGAGGTCTGAGGGAGACGGTGGCCAGAAAGGGACCAGACTGACTATCATCCCCAGGGGCCTTCTCATCAGCTCATGGGCCTCGACGTTGGGTTTTAGAGCCCTTTCTTTCTCTTGTCCCCAGCAAGGGCCAACAGCAACGTGAACAGCATATGTGACTATGCTCAGACCAAGAAAGGTTCTAAAGTTTCTCTACCCAGGGGTGACATTCACCCCTCTGCAAGGTGCCCATTGCGCGTAAGGGCTGTGCGGTGCTCTGACTGTCAGTATCCAGAGTAAGACATCCAGCCAGACAGGCCGCCCTCCTCTTCAACGCCTTCAGCTTCCCTCTCAGGGGACATCAGACTCACACTTCTCTCCAAGCCTTGGCTGCTTCATCTCTCTAGCACACAAGTTCAAAAGCAATGAGTTGCCAGGCAATGTGGGGCCCGGCTACGGAGACAGGTAACATCACCGAGGGCTTCAGATGGGAAAGCAGGACGCCAGAATCCCATTCTAAAGTCATGCTCCTCTGGGCACACTCAAGAGTCTTCAATTCCTGTTCCATTGTTTGATGTTCCTCGTTCTCTCTCTTGGTCCCAGCTGGCTCTGGCATAATGTCCACGGTGGAGCGTGACAAGTACTGACACTTTACTAGACGCTGTGGAAGACAGCCCAGGGTACTGAGACTTCATGCTCTCCATACCCCCTCTAGAACACAAGGGCCACAATGGGGGCCACAGCCCCTCTGAAGAGAATCTGTAACTGCTGTATGATGGCCCTTGCCAGCCAAGTTGCAAGTATAGCCACAAACTGCCAACCAGTAGACCGTTACAGGTTCCGGCACTGTTACAGATGCTGGCACCACAAGCCCAAGCCTTCTGATGGCCGCAGGGGACCACACCCTTCTCCAAATACTCAAAACCAGAACTTCCCAAGTAGTTCAGATCTTCCCCTTTGAGACCTCAAGCCACTCCTGGGTATTTCCTAGAGATATGGAAAGAGCCAGAGGGTTTTTTCCTTGGACTCTTGGCAAAGATTATTCCCTGGGGAGTTCAAATGGGATGTAAATTCAGGCCACATAGAACCCACCCCCACCCCCACTCCCATGGAAGTTGCTGTGGGCTTTCTCACTTCCCTAACAGTACCTTCAGGTTGCTAGAGGCTCCTATAGGCCTGCTCTCTGAAAAAAAGAAAAAAAAAAAAGCAATACCTCCACTCAAGCTCCTTCTGATCTCAAAGGCTCTGTTTCTGTAACTCTGTGAGCAGAGGGAAATGCACCTAGCTCCCCCAGGGAGCGAGGACTCATCTGGACCAGCATGTAGAGGCAGTGCTGGGAGAGGCCCAGAGGAGGTGGGAGCAAGGACTCTGCTCAGAGCTGCTTTCTGCTGAAGGTCAGGTCTGAAGAGCTCAAAGCCCAAGGCTCACCTCTTCTGCCTCTCTGACTCCTGGAGCCTCCTTTACACCTGAGTCCTCTGTTTTCTCTCCCTTCTTGCAGAAACACAACATGCAGTGGGCTTCCATCCTGCTTCTGGCAGGGCTCTGCTNTCTGCTCAGAGCTGCTTTCTGCTGAAGGTCAGGTCTGAAGAGCTCAAAGCCCAAGGCTCACCTCTTCTGCCTCTCTGACTCCTGGAGCCTCCTTTACACCTGAGTCCTCTGTTTTCTCTCCCTTCTTGCAGAAACACAACATGCAGTGGGCTTCCATCCTGCTTCTGGCAGGGCTCTGCTCCCTCGCCTGGGCCCAGTACGAGGAAGACTCTCACTGGTGGTTCCAATTCCTCCGCAACCAGCAGTCCACCTACGACGATCCCTATGACCCTTACCCCTATGAGCCTTATGAGCCTTACCCCTACGGGGGAGAAGAAGGTCCAGCGTATGCCTACGGCTCTCCACCCCCACCAGAGCCCCGAGACTGCCCCCAGGAGTGCGACTGTCCCCCCAACTTTCCCACAGCCATGTACTGCGACAACCGCAATCTCAAGTACCTGCCCTTCGTCCCCTCCCGCATGAAGTATGTCTACTTCCAGAACAACCAGATCTCTTCCATCCAGGAGAGTGTCTTCGACAATGCCACTGGGCTGCTCTGGATTGCCCTCCATGGCAACCAGATCACCAGTGATAAGGTGGGCAGGAAGGTTTTCTCCAAGCTGAGGCAGCTGGAGAGGCTGTATCTGGACCACAACAACCTGACCCGGATACCCAGCCCACTGCCTCGGTCCCTGAGAGAGCTCCATCTTGACCACAACCAGATCTCAAGGGTCCCCAACAATGCGCTGGAGGGGCTGGAGAACCTCACAGCCTTGTACCTTCATCACAACGAGATCCAGGAAGTGGGCAGCTCGATGAGAGGCCTCCGATCACTGATCTTGCTGGACCTGAGCTACAACCACCTTAGGAAGGTACCCGATGGACTGCCCTCAGCCCTTGAGCAGCTCTACCTGGAGCACAACAACGTCTTCTCAGTCCCCGACAGCTACTTCCGGGGGTCACCCAAGCTGCTGTATGTGCGGCTATCCCACAACAGCCTCACCAACAACGGCCTGGCCTCAAATACCTTCAATTCCAGCAGCCTCCTTGAGCTNTCTTTTGCATTGCAAAGATGCGGTAACTGAGACACAGAGAAGGAAAAGCAATCTCTTCAGGTCACCCAGATCATGTAGTATAGCCTCTGCCTTTAACATTAGAGGACTGAGAGCCAGGCTTCTCTGGCTGAGAAAGGAAGGAGTACATCTCTGATTCAGACCACCAGCAGGAAAGTGAGTTCTCCAGGCTCAGCCACTCATCTGGGCAAATAAGGAGGTCACCCTGCAGGGGACCAGAGCAGGGGTGGGTAATGAAGGTAGAACTGAGGCAACCCTTTGAGAAGAGAGCTGAAAGGACAGGCACTGAGTGCAGGGGAATGAAACCTGGCTCTCTCCCTCCCTGCTTCTTTCTCCCACTAGTGTCTCCCTCAGTTTTTCCAGCCTGGCAACAGCAGGAAACACAGCTCAGAATGTTATTCAGGAGCTCTGGGATCCAGTGGAGCAGGGCCAGTACACCAGGAGGAATTTGGAAAAACTTATGTCAGAATTTAATCTGGGATGCAAAGTATCCTCCAGCATCTCCAAGCAGAAGCCCCTGTCCTATTCAAGANCACTAGTGTCTCCCTCAGTTTTTCCAGCCTGGCAACAGCAGGAAACACAGCTCAGAATGTTATTCAGGAGCTCTGGGATCCAGTGGAGCAGGGCCAGTACACCAGGAGGAATTTGGAAAAACTTATGTCAGAATTTAATCTGGGATGCAAAGTATCCTCCAGCATCTCCAAGCAGAAGCCCCTGTCCTATTCAAGAACTTAGAGAGGACTAACACGGGGGCTCACAGTGCTCAACGTGTGGATAGAATCTATCTATGCTGAGTGTTGAGCAACTCCTAACTAAGCCTCATATTTATACTTGCCCAGCTGGGAGCCAGGACTTCAGCAGACCGTCTGAAGGCCCCAGGCTTGTGTAGAGAATCCATTGTAAGTGCAGTTGCCCAATACAGCTGGAAGTGATATTCAAGCCAGGCCACTTCTTTTTCTCTCCAGCCCAACCCACTTGCCCATTCCATGCAGACACTATAGACCCAGACTTGACTCAGCCTCACCTCTGCACCAACCTGTCCACTTGGACGTCATTTGATCTATTGCCTGGGACCAGAAAGGGGACATCCACAAGCATTCCGGGTCTCCACCCGACCTCCCCGAGTGCTTTCTAAAGAAAGATATTTCCCATTCTTCTCATTACTCTTTGGTTTTTCTGTCTTACATTTGTAGCGCATATTAATTGACTGCAGACTTCCCCATCTTCTCTTGGTCAGTTCTTAACAGAGACTGAAGGCAATCGCTAGTGCTAATTTCAAAAACAATTTCTTCATCTATCTAAGCTCTCCATAGAGAGCTTACTTTCCATACTCATAACCACAAAGCCTTTGACAGTCACCCCAGGCAGAGAATCAGGAAAGCCTTCCTCCCACTCCTCCTGCCCAGCTCCAGGCTGACACACAGCTCCTGACCACTGTGGCAAGCAGAGGAATGCCTTTGGTAGAAGCAAAAGCAAGCCAAGCTCTGAGTCTGCCTAAGTGTCACAGCCCTCCAGATGTAGCCTACCAAGTCCCGACAAATAATCTCACCCAAAGTCCCTCCGGACCCGAGCCATCTTTCTGATGCTCTCACATACCATATTGAAGGCAGCCTCTATGGGCGCCAGCAGCTTTTTGGTGGTAACTTTTGCTATCTCTGCTGGAGTTTGGGGGCTTCCCTGGTTGTGCTAGTGGTAAAGAATCTGCCTGCTAATGCAGGAGACATAAAAGATGTGGGTTCAATTCCTGGGGTGGGAAGATCCCCTGGAGGAGGGTATGGCAACCCACTTCAATATTCTTGCCTGGAGAAGCCCATAGACAGAGGAGCCTGGTGGGCTACAGACCATGGAGTTGCAAAGAGTCAGACATGACTGAAGCAACTTAGCACGCACGCAGGCTGGAGTTCTAGCTGAGCTCTTGTTTTAATCCTTCAAGTCCCTGACCCAGTAGGATAGAGAGAGAGGTAGTTGATTTGTCCAAGAGAACAAGTAGAGGGAGAACCGGGTGAGTGGTAGCTGAAGGATTTGTGTTTAAACCAAACAGAACGATTGTTTCTATTAGGATTACAGGACTTGGAGGGTTGGAGGAGAATCTTCAAACTTCTTTTGAGATTACAAAAATGGAGAGTAAACTAATCATATTCAGTGCAGGAGACAAGGAAATTATTTGAGTTTTGAGCTCCACGGCAGCTCGGTTCATCTCTCCTTAAACCTCAGGGCCGGGATCACTCCTTTGTCTGAACTCAGCATGTACACGGGACAACCCCCTCAAAGCTCTGCACTCAGAGACACATGTTTCTCACTCCAAGTTTTCTCTCTTTAGTTTCTTTCCACTTTCTCTATCTGCAAACTGTTAGGAAATACTCAAGATTTAAGTCCTTCCACCTACTCAGTCTTCCTTCTCAAAGCATTTGGGAAACGCCCTCCTCTTCAAACAATCAAGGGAGGACTTCAAAGCTGCTAGGGTTCCTCGTTGACTGCCTTCTGCTGCCACCTGCTGTCCGCAGAGGGGAAAAGACCAAGGCCTGCCGGGAAGGGCCTTCCAGGGTTTTGGGGAGTAAGGGCATGGGTAAAGAGATGGAGTTATGTAGGCAGAGACCTCACTCTATCCCTGGCTCTGCTCCCCAACGGGTGCAAGTTTGACTCCGACCCTGGGAAGCGCCTGCCCCACCCAGCCAAGCTCTCCCCTCCCCTTAGAAGCTTCACAGACCCCGTGGGGCTTTCCTACGGTCCCAGGCCCCTGATCTGGGCTTCTCCCCACCCCGCCCCTCTTGTCCCCACAGAGTTCTCCATCAGCAGCTTCTGCACCGTGGTGGATGTCATGAACTTCTCCAAGCTGCAGGTGCTGCGCCTGGACGGCAACGAGATCAAGCGCAGCGCCATGCCTGCCGACGCGCCCCTCTGCCTGCGCCTGGCCAGCCTCATCGAGATCTGAGCGCCACTGGGCGCAGGGCCGTGCCCCCACGCCTCTTTGCATTCGGCTTGACGGTTTGGTTTGGCTTTTGCTGGAAGGTCTGGGACAGACCGTGTGACAGAGGCCCATGGGCTTGCTCTCTAGTCTTCTTCCCTGTAGGCAGTTTTAGGTGGAGTCAGGGGACAGGCAGCCTTCTGCTGAGGGACATGAAACGTCCGTTTCTAAGACAGAAGTGGTTGGCAGAAGGTGTAAACCCTGAAGTCCCAGTCCCCGAAATCTCATTACTCTCAAGGTCTTCACAGTGATCCAGTGTCCTGAACCATTGCCTGAGCAATAGAAAAACTGTGCTTTTGAAGTAATGCCTGACTCTGAAGGCAGCACCTGGCTGCTCCCCAGCGTGTTGGGCTGGTTGTGCCGATACTCTGGGCTCCCACTTGCTGCTTCTCAGATATACCTCTTGCCCAATTGTCGCCTCCTCAGTCCACCTCATCCATTCAACCATGCCCCACGGACATCTTAGGTAGAGGCAGGGGAAGCCAGGGCGTGTGCACAACTGCCCAGTGACTGTGCAGAGAACTCACATTGGTGGCTGAGGTTGGAAGGACGCCAAGAATCACCTTTACACCAGAGGTCACCAGTGTGATGACAGTATTCCAGGCTTGATGTGGGAGGAGACAGCCAACCTCAGACTTAGCTAAATGTGTGGGGCTATATTTTAGCAACTGGGCAGTTCTTTGAAGGTGGGTCAGACTTCAGAAAAGGAAAGCGACCGGATGTTGCTTATTATCAGCATCCATAATGGAGGCAAATTCACCTTGAATTGGCTGAACTGAGGAGGCAGCCCCAGTAAGTGTCATTCTTGCCCAGCACTCTCTGCATTCCCAGCAGCTCCCTACTTGACTTTTATCTTCAAAGGCAGAGGCCATGTGGTTCTCAAAGTATGAGAGAGGTAATTGGTCCTCTTATGCAAGCAGAAAGGTCGATAACCTGATTGGAGAGACAGACTCCAACCAGCCCTGGACTTGCCACCCTCATTACTGAAGCTGGCTGTCGCTTTATAGCTTGGCTGGAGAGCAATTAATCTTTCCCATTTCTGAAAGTAGTGCTGCCTGGGGACCTCACCCCTGCTTTGTGGGGTACCACTGGGATGGGGCCATCTGGGCAGCCATGGGCAGAGACTGCTTGAGGAGAGCTCCCCGCACAGCTGCCGTTGCTTCCCTGATACCGTGTATGCTTTGAAGCGGTTCCCTGAAGAAAGAAGAGGGGATCCTTGAACTATGTTCTTGGCTCCAGAACCTCAAATCCACAAAAGCCAAACCAGCTCATTTCAACAAAGAAGCTCTGGTGTGAGGGGCAAGGCTGCCCCTTGGCCCAGGGCTCTTCAGGAAGCATCTGCATGTGGACGCCATCATGCCTCTATAAAGGATCCTTATTACAGGAAAAGCGTGAGTGGTGGCTAATCCAACCAATAAAGTTATTCTACAATTGCACGTGCTAGAATGGAGTCATTTAAGGCGAACACAGAGAAAGGTTACTTTAAGGGGACCTACCGGCATCACACAGGCCTCAGACTGGAGGAGCCCACATTCTCATCTGTTCTGCTTGGGCAGATGTAGCTAAGGGTTTTTTGTTTTTGTAAGTCACCTGTATAAAATCTCCACAGAAAACTTTGTGCTCTGGAAGTTCTTCTTTAAATCTAACTTCAATTCCACTAGCTTCACATTTCCTTCCGTTTGCTCCCCAAGAGATAAAGAAAAACTGTTTTGCTTTCCACCCGCGCCCCAGCTCATTCTAACATTTTTCTCCTTCAACCATTCTCTCACTGGTGGGTCTAGGGTATTGTCTTAAGTGCCGCTGCCCTCTAGTGGCAACTATGCAGAACTGAGGGCAGTCAAGTACTGCAAAGCACCTGAAAGAGGAAACTAAGCAGTCAGGCAATGGCACCCCACTCCACTAGTCTTGTCTGGAAAATCCCATGGATGGAGGAGCCTGGTAGGCTGCGGTCCATGGGGTCGCTAAGAGTCGGGCACGAGTGAGCGACTTCACTTTCACTTTTCACTGTCGTGCATTGGAGAAGGAAATGGCAACCCACTCCAGTGTTCTTGCCTGGAGAATCCCAGGGATGTGGGAGCCTGGTGGGCTGCCGTCTGTGGGGTCGCACAGAGTCGGACACGACTGAAGTGACTTAGCAGAAGCAGCAGCGTGGTTCCATTCCTGAGTCAAGAAGATCACGGCAACCCCCTCCAATGGTCATGCCTGGAGAATCCCATGGACAGAGGAGCCTGGCAGGCTACAGTCCAAAGGGTCACAAAGAATTGGACACGATTCACAAAGAACTTAGCACAGCACAGCACAGCACAACCCATATTCTCTTTCGTTCAACCTCTCAATGCACAGTACTTGAAAGCCTTTAAGAACATGATGCTTGGCAACTGTTATATAAGTCAGGAGGGTGGGCTAGCCTTGTGCTTTTAGGACAAATCATCATTTTCTAACAGAGAAATAACCACAACTGATATTTATTGAACTGAATATAATTATTTACTGAATATATTCACTAATGAATTCTGTGAAAGTCTGTGCCAAGCGTGTTACCAACGATACAACTTCATCTGAAGCCAGAGTGAGCTAATTTGATTATAATCCTCTGGAGCAAGAGTTAAGCAGGAATTTGAGAATGCAGAAAGATCAGTCACGACTTTAGCCATATACCTCTCTTCAAGCACAGCAAGGGCAGCACATCTGCCTTGGTGCTCCAGTTCAGGGAGATGTCTCATGGAGGGGGTAAAGACACAGTCCCACCACACTGCAAGGAGGAATCCCTTGCCTCTCAGTTTTGCTTTTTAGCACCTCTCATGAATATCCCAACCAAGACAGCAGGGGAAGAATCCANGCCTTGGTGCTCCAGTTCAGGGAGATGTCTCATGGAGGGGGTAAAGACACAGTCCCACCACACTGCAAGGAGGAATCCCTTGCCTCTCAGTTTTGCTTTTTAGCACCTCTCATGAATATCCCAACCAAGACAGCAGGGGAAGAATCCAAAGCCAGGCTCAGCCATGATGCGAGGCTTCCCTGATTTCTAAATCCAGGGCTTCTCAAGTTGGAGCAGGACCGGATTATCCATCAGGCTTGGTCAGCTCTTTTCCCTTAAGCTACCACTTATTATGGGTTAGGTGTTTTACTTATGTTGCTTCAGTAGCGTTCCTAAACACTCTATACCAGAGGTGCTATTATTTCAATATTTTATAGGTGAGAAGACAGGCAGAAAGAGGCTGAAGTCACCCAGGAAGGAAGCATCAAGGCCAGGATCTGTGCCCAGGCCATCCCCAGCCTGCCAGTCTTGCTATCCTGTCNCACCACTTATTATGGGTTAGGTGTTTTACTTATGTTGCTTCAGTAGCGTTCCTAAACACTCTATACCAGAGGTGCTATTATTTCAATATTTTATAGGTGAGAAGACAGGCAGAAAGAGGCTGAAGTCACCCAGGAAGGAAGCATCAAGGCCAGGATCTGTGCCCAGGCCATCCCCAGCCTGCCAGTCTTGCTATCCTGTCTCTACTGTGCTAGCCTGAAGACCTCACAGTTACTGGTATATGCAGAACTACTGGAGTATGGAGGAGACTTGGGGGTAGACGGAGTGTCACAAGTTGGGGGAGGCCATCTGACTTTATCTTTTTGTGGACCTAAATTCATTCTGCTAGTATTCACAGTCTTTTAATAAATTTTCCAATTAAAATTCATTCTTCATCAATAAATACTTACAATGAGCCCTTGGTCAGGCAATGGAGATACTGTAGACAACAAAAGCAAGCCTTCCTTGCCATTGGGGATTTATAATCCAGTGTGGTGACAAGCACTGAACTGAAGAATCACCTGAAGACCACATAGTTACAAAGGAGAAAGGGCTATAAAGGAGATGAGGAGACGTTTACATGAGGAGTATCTAGAGGCCTGGCCTAGACTGGAGGACTGGAGCAGACACTCAGATACGAAGGGAGATGAAGAGATGAGAGGAGAGTCCAGCACAGCTAACAGAATACATAGACTTCCTAATGCAGGGAGCCCCCTAGACCCCAAAAGACAACAACAACAAAAAAAGGCTGGGGGCACAATGACAAGGAACAACGAGGCTAGAGCTGTAGGCAGGGGTAAAACCACCTACTGCCTTTACTCTATTCCAGACGCAAGTACCAAGAAACTTCACTAACATTCCAAAGCCCAGCTCAGTCTCACATTGCTGTCTTCCAGCAACCAGTAGGCAGCATCTCATTTCACACCATCAGATCCTTTCCTGAAATCTTTAAAGGCAGCAGTCTATGCCCACTTTGTCCTATCTGGCTCAGATCACTACATTGGACACGTAACAAATAATCAAAATATCAGAAGGTGTGGTGTAACCAGGGAGTCCTGACCTTTGTGGCAGTCTGCCAAAGCCTATGGACCTCTTCTCAAAATGTTTTTAAAAGTATAAAATAAAATCCACTGGATTCCAAAGAAAACCAATTACATTGAAATACAGTCATCAAAATTGCATATTCATGTGATAAATAATGAGATCCAGCAACAAATCTAACCACAGTCATTTCAAAATGCGGACAAGCACAAGTGTCATTTCTAAGTATCTGCAGTGACTGTAACGTACGAAGATACAACCAATTTCAGTGGGTTACAAAGCTTCAGGTTGCTAATATTGGTATTGAGAGAAAAATTAAGTTTTTTGCTAAACCCTTGAGAGCAGGTTTTTGTCTCATGTAACATGGCAGGTTCTTATCTAATGCAATGTGGCCTTTAGGCTCTCTCAAGGGATGTTTTTCCTTCAGGGACTTTCTAAAAAAATTGTTTTTCAGGCCGTCGGAATGTGGCCCTGACCAGCCGTATAGACCTGATAGCAAACGAGCCTATCCCTGTAAAAGTCGAGACATGTGAACCAATCAAATCGTCCCCACCCTAGCTACACCCGTTTGTGGTTTTTGTGCTTAAAAATGCTCTGTAACGACTGTTCGGGGTTCGTTCCTCCCTGGAGGTGACTGAACCCCGGCGCACCGGCTCAATAAATCCTCTTGCTGTTTGCATCGAATCCGAGTCTCGGTGATCTTTGGAGCGACGGGTCTTAGGAAAAGACCGCAAGGTCTAACAATATAACTTGGTACCTTCGTAACTGGAATGCTAAATTTCAGATAGCAGCATGAAAAATGAAGATTCAGTGCTGGAAGCCAGCGTGCAGAATCCCACCCGTGACAAGGTCACGTGGCAGGAGATTTGATGGGCAAGGACGAGTCAAATCTCAGGTTTTCCCCCTGGCATTTTCCGAGCATCTACCCTCAAAAAATAAGGATCTGCCTGCTTTTCCACTCTTCTGACATTCTCTGGAAAAAGTCAACTCAGGGAGTGTTTCAATCCAAAAACCCCTCTGATGGCTTTCTAGCCTGCCTGCAGGACTCGTACAGCTGCGCACGTGATTGTTTGAGGCCTTCCGACTGCGACTGCGGGAGGCATAGGAAGCTTAAAACATCCTAGGAATGTAGGGGCTTCCAAGGAGTCAAAATCATTAGAATAGGACTGATTAAAGGTTTCATTTGTTGAGCCAATACTTGCTGCCAAATTTTCATATCTTTTATTTGTAAGATATAGTTGGTATATAGAAAAACAGGTAGTAGACCTGATATTAGGAATATCAGATCTTTGAGTTGAGAGAAAAATTAAGTTTTTTGCTAAACCCTTGAGAGCAGGTTTTTATCTCATGTAACATGGCAGGTTCTTATCTAATGCAATGTGGCCTTTAGGCTCTCTCAAGGGATGTTTTTCCTTCAGAGACTTTCTAAAAAAATTGTTTTTCAGGCTGTCGGAATGTGGCCTTGACCAGCCGTATAGACCTGATAGCAAACGAGCCTATCCCTGTAAAAGTCGAGACATGTGAACCAATCAAATTGTCCCCACCCTAGCTACACCCCTTTGTGGTTTTTGTGCTTAAAAATGCTCTGTAACGACTGTTCGGGGTTCGTTCCTCCCTGGAGGTGACTGAACCCCGGCGCGCCGGCTCAATAAATCCTCTGGCTGTTTGCATCGAATCCGAGTCTCGGTGATCTTTGGAGCGACGGGTCTTAGGAAAAGACCGCAAGGTCTAACAATATCACCAGTTTTAAGTGCAGAATTCAATGGGTTTTTGACAAATATTTTCAGTTGTGTAATCGTGACCATGATCAAGGTATAAAATTTTCTGTCACCCCCTAAAATTTTCTGGCATTTCTTTACAGTCAGTTGCCTTTGCACAACTTCAGTCATGAGCAGCCACTGATGTACTTTCCAGCTGTGTCTGCTATGGGTCTCCGGACCTCCCTCGGAACATCTCTGCCGTCTTCAGCATTCTATACTGCAGATTCTAAGTGCCTCCAGCTCCTTGAACTCTGATGTGTTCTTCAACTCGACAGGTTCGCTGGTCTCAGTTTGGATCCGCCCCCCCCACCTCCTCGCTGTGCTGTGGCTTGGGAATTCCCTCTGAGCAGATAGCTAGGACAGCTGTAGCCTCATATGTAGTTTTTCCTGAGACCAAAATCACAGTCCTGTATCCGGTGTGATATGTGTATGAGATATTTTTGCCTGGTTTTCAGTTGTTTAGGCTAGGATGGCAATTTCTGAAGCTGTTCATTCTTCACAAGCAGAAGNGCTGTGGCTTGGGAATTCCCTCTGAGCAGATAGCTAGGACAGCTGTAGCCTCATATGTAGTTTTTCCTGAGACCAAAATCACAGTCCTGTATCCGGTGTGATATGTGTATGAGATATTTTTGCCTGGTTTTCAGTTGTTTAGGCTAGGATGGCAATTTCTGAAGCTGTTCATTCTTCACAAGCAGAAGTGGAACTGCTCTGACTCATAGTTTACTGTTTGCGTAATGATCTCATGTTACCTGGAGTCACCAGAAGGTACATTCAGGCTGAAGGCCACTCCCTTGTGGCAGGTGTACAGTTTCAGCTAAAATGGAAAAATTGTGTTTCCAGTTTGGAATCCATTGCCTCCCCAAGGCATGAAGAGGTATACAGATATGTTTTCAGTTCAGTTCAGTTCAGTCGCTCAGTCGTGTCTGACTCTTTTCGACCCCATGAATTGCAGCATGCCAGGCCTCCCTGTCCCTCACCATCTCCCGGAGTTCATTCAAACTCACATCCATCAAGTTGGTGATGCCATCCAGCCATCTCATCCTCTGTCGTCCCCTTCTCCTCCTGC
>SJYA01002147.1:0-18223 GCA_006410615.1 Neotragus moschatus | reverse complement strand
CAAAATCATTAGAATAGGACTGATTAAAGGTTTCATTTGTTGAGCCAATACTTGCTGCCAAATTTTCATATCTTTTATTTGTAAGATATAGTTGGTATATAGAAAAACAGGTAGACCAGTAGACCTGGTATTAACAATATTAGATCTTTGAGTTAAGTACTTTCTTAGTTATAACCCACAGCACCTTTGTTCTATAGGAATGTAACTTCATTTAGTATTTTGAGGGTAATGCAGAGTAAAGAAAAAACACTTCTAGGGAAAAGTAGTTTTCCGATTGATAGACAATTGTCCAGGAAGAGAGCCATAAAAATGTTAACAGGCCTCTTGGCCAGAAGATAATGTAAACCACCTGAGACCTTTTGTATACGGGAGGGTATGCAAAAGAAAGCCTGATCTCAATGAGGGTCAGGACTGCCGCCCTTGCATAACTCTGCATATTCCATTATGCACAAGTTGGGGTATGAGGGCTGATTTTGAAAAATAGTTTTGGGAATCTTGCACCGATGTTGGGCTTCCCCGGCTTCCCCCGTGTCTCTCTTCTTTACTCTAGTTTCAGGCTGAATTCCCATCTGGGGCGTGGAGGCTCACCATGTCTACTTACTTGTCCCTGCTGCTAAGATCTGTAAGAGAGAGAGCCCAGGGCGGAGCACTCTCTGATATTCAAACAGACGCCGGTGGCCCAACGTAGATGGTGAAAGCTACTTGTCTGGAACTTTATTGGCTTTCCACGTAAACCAAGTTATTCAGCCTCTTTTCTCCACTTAATTTTCCTACTATACTATTATTTCTTAATCTACTCTTACATTTCTAAATAAATAAGTTTTTTCCTCGCCGACTCCGTCCCTGCTTCAAATTCCCTGGATCCACCGGGGCTGGACCCCAGCAATTCAGTGTTTTATCATCCAAGTTCCAGGACCCTCTCTAAATTGAGCCATGGAAAGACGGGCAGAAAGGCAGATCATAGAGGGAAGGCAAGAAAAGAAGGCAAATCATTGTCTTATCTTTCTATGAGCAAAGCTCAATCACTCAACAAATTTTTTCTTTATGCAAAACCCTGAGACAGATAATATTAATTGCTGGTGCATTTAGTATGCACCATTCATGAAAGAATGAATGTAAAGGTCTCCAGGTTCTTGCTGTGGAATTTGGTGGCGACAACAATAACTAACCTGTAGTACGTTCACAGGNTTTCTATGAGCAAAGCTCAATCACTCAACAAATTTTTTCTTTATGCAAAACCCTGAGACAGATAATATTAATTGCTGGTGCATTTAGTATGCACCTTTACATTCATGAAAGAATGAATGTAAAGGTCTCCAGGTTCTTGCTGTGGAATTTGGTGGCGACAACAATAACTAACCTGTAGTACGTTCACAGGAGAAGTAGAGAACTGTGTCTTTAAACTTCACACGGTAGCACTTCCTCTATTACTCTGCTTCTTTCAGTGAACATTGCGTTCAAGATTTATCCATACTGATTCTTGTAAATTCCAGTTCATTCATTCCAACCATGTTATGGAAATTATTTCTCTATTCTCCTTTTGAGGGACATTTAGATTATTTTCAATACTGTAATGTTAGAAACAAATAATGCAGTAAAGCTCCTTTTACCTGTCTCTTTGAGACTGCATTTGAGAGTCTCTCTAGAGTTTACATCAGGATTCCTTAACAGTAGAGTACTGGCATTTGAATCTGAATAATTTTTTGTTGAGAAGGGGTGGGAGAACAGAGTGGACTGCCTGTAGAATGTTTAGGAGCATCTCTGGCCACTGTCCACTAGATGCCAGTAGCATCTGCCTCCTCCCCAGTCCAAATCAAAAGGATTTCCAGAGTTGCCAAATGTTCCCTGGTGGTGGGGGGCGGCGGGAGNGAATAATTTTTTGTTGAGAAGGGGTGGGAGAACAGAGTGGACTGCCTGTAGAATGTTTAGGAGCATCTCTGGCCACTGTCCACTAGATGCCAGTAGCATCTGCCTCCTCCCCAGTCCAAATCAAAAGGATTTCCAGAGTTGCCAAATGTTCCCTGGTGGTGGGGGGCGGCGGGAGGGGGGGGGGTTGTAGGAGTACCACCTGTTAACAACCACTGGTATATATGCCCAGGGGGGAACTGCTAAGTTGCAAAGTACGAACAAATTTTCCTCTACTTGATGCTGTCAAACCGCTCTCCAAAGTGTTAGTCGCTCAGTCTTGTCCTGCTCTTTACAACCCTAAGGACTATAGCGCATCGGGCTCCTCTGTCCATGGAATTCTTCAGGCAAGAATACTGGAGTGGTTAGCTAGTCCCTTCTCCAAGGAATCTTCCCGACCAACCTAGAGATCGAGCCTGGGTGTCTTGTATTACGGGCAGATTCTTACCATCCGAGCCATCATGTGTACTCATATCAGTCGTACCTGAGTCCCCATTTTTCCACATCCCCATGATGCCAGTAGCTTCAGACTTTAGTAATTTGTACAGTCTGATGGATGAGACTTGGTATTGATATTTCAATTTACATGCCCATTTTTTATTGTCAAAGATGATCTGTTCCTTACACTGATCTATTCCTTCTTAGAGGCTATGCTGAGGCTTTCTTGACAGTCCCCCAAAAGAAAAGGGGCTAAACCTGCTGGTCCAGCACTGAGAATCAGAGCTGGAGTCTGCCTGCTAAGCATGCGGCAACAGAACTGGTCCTCCACGTCATCGAAGATTAGGTCCCTCCACCAAGAAGGCTGAGGGAGTCCACAAAGAGGATTCTGTGCTGTGGGGACAGGTAAGCAACTTCCATTTTTTCTAGTCTACCTGGCCTGGGGAGCAAACAGAGATTAGAAGGTGAATACTAGCACTATTCTTGTTGCAAAAAGGGAAAGGAAATGGCCTCTTTTGCCGGGCACAGAGGAAGAACACCCCCAGTGCTCCACCCAAAGTCCATTCCAGAGCAGCTGTCGTAGCTACAATGACTGTGATGGATTCCACATCAGTTCTGTAAACCGTGTAAGCAGTGTCAGTGGGCAGGTACAGGTGGGAAAGTATCAGGAACACGAAGTATAAGTGAAGGGCAGCATCCAACGTGAGCAGGAGAGGACACCCCTGTGAGTACACTGGCATCTCCCCAAACTCAGGTCACAAAGCATCAGGCCATGGCTGGTGAACACTGCTGAAGGCAGCAGAGAGGCTGGTTTGCAAGACCCCATACTCCACCAAGGATGGGAAGGGAGAGGCAAGAGGCCAGCAGATGTGCTAGCTGGAGCAAGGCACATCCACGTATGGGCTCCATTGTCACACCGCCAGACCATCCCTTATGGTGAGACAGAAGAGGTGGGGATCCCACAGTCGGTACCCACATCATTTCATGTGTTAGTTGAGCAAGCTGGTTAGATTGTAAATTCTTTCAAGGTAGAGATTGTGTCATATAGCCCATAACAGTTAGCACAAAGCTGGGTTCTTAAGGCTTAATAACAACTGTTAGAACATATTTTGGGGGGCCAAATGGAAATAGTGGCATTAAATGGATTTAATAGTCTGTTACACACCCACACCCACACACAACCGTTTTTTNCATCAAATTCCCCGTTTCACTCAGTTCCCATTGTGTAGCCTGCATGAATGCCTCCTGATCTGGTAATGGTAAATGACAATAATATTTAATAACATTTATTGTGTGCTTACAAAGAGCCAGACATTCTTCTAAATGCTTTACCTATATTAATGCCCTCAACCATACTGATGGAACAATTTTTTATCCTCATTGTAAAGATGAGAAAACAGGCATTGAGAAATAACTTACTTATGGTCTCAGAGCTAGTACGTGGCGAAGCTGAATTCAAACTGCATCTAACTAGTATGTTTCTTCCTAGGGACCTAGGGCCCCTATGTTCTTGGGAACATATGCTGCCTCTTGAAGCAGTGTGTGCTCCCAAAAGCAGAACCTCCAATTATTTGCTTTCTGAATATTTCAATAGGTTCACTGTATGGTCTCACTTTATAAAATGAAACTAGATAAAATGGTGAATTTTGTTGTAGAAGTTTTACCACAGAAAGAAAGGAAAAATCCTCCTATCCATCTGCCTAGTCCTGGTCACCACTGAACCAATCTGGAGCATCCCTAAGTGCTATTGCTGCTAAGTCGCTTCAGTCGTGTCTGACTCTGTGCGACCCCAGAGATGACAGCCCACCAGGCTCCCCCGTACCTGGGATTCTCCAGGCAAGAACGTAGGCTGGTGCAAACACAATCACAGTTTTGGACCATGAATTTTAAATCATTATAACTAGGCTCAAACATATCTTTATTAATAAAAATAGGGACCATTTTAATCAACACATTTTTGCTAATGAGAAATAAGTTTGTTTATTCCTATAGCATAAAAATCCATGCTTTAGGATCTCATGATCTTTTGGAAAGCATTTTCTGCATCCTGCTGGTTGTAGAAGCATTTTCTTTGCAAAAAGTTTTCAAGATGCTTGAAGTGGTAGTTGGTTGTCAAGAGGTCGGGTGAATGTGGCAGATAAGGCAAACTCTGTAGCCCAGTTTGTTCAACTTTTGAAGCATTGGTTATGCAACATGTGGTTGGATGTTCTGGAGAAAAATTGGGCCCTTCTGTTGACCAATGCTAGCTGCAGGCATTGCAGGTTTTGGTGCCTCTCATTGATTTGCTTAGCATACTTCTCAGATGTAATGGTTTTGCTGGAATTCAGGCAGCNTTGTTCAACTTTTGAAGCATTGGTTATGCAACATGTGGTTGGATGTTCTGGAGAAAAATTGGGCCCTTCTGTTGACCAATGCTAGCTGCAGGCATTGCAGGTTTTGGTGCCTCTCATTGATTTGCTTAGCATACTTCTCAGATGTAATGGTTTTGCTGGAATTCAGGCAGCGCTAGTGGAGCAGATGGGCAGCAGACCACCAAACAGTGACCATGACCTTTTTCTGGTGCAAGTTTGGCTCTAGGAAGTGCTTTGGAGCCTCTTCTTGGTCCAGCAACTGAGTCAGTTGGTGGTGGTTGTCATATAAAATCCACTTTTTGTTGCACATCACAATCTGATCAAGAAATGTTTTGTTGTTGCTTCATAGAATAACAGATGACACTTCAAAAAAAAAAGAATTTTTGATTTGTGGTCAGCTCATGAGGCACCCACTTATCAAGCTTTTTCACCTTTCCAGTTTGCTTCAAAAGCCGAATGACAATAGGATGGTCAACTCTGAGTTCTTCAGCAACTTCTCATATAGTTACGAAAGGATCAGTTCTGATGACTCTGGGAACTGTTTGCTATCAACTGCTGATGGCCTGCTACTATGCTCCTCATCTTCAAGGTTCTCGTCTCCTTTGCAAAACTTCTTGAACCACCACTACACTGTATGTTCATTAGCAGTTCCTGGGCCAAATGTGTTGTTGATGTTGCAAATTGTCTCTGCTGCTTTATGACCCATTTTGAGCTCAAAAAAACTGCTCATATTTGCTTTTTGTCTAACTTCATTTCCCTAGTCTAAAATAAATATAAAACAGCAAATAATGTCATTAGCAAAAAAGCATAAAGTGAGAAATGTGCATTATAATGATGTATAACATAACCACATTTATTTAAGAATGTATTCCAGATGAGGAGAACAAGATGGCAGAGGAGTAGGTGGACATGGAGTAAATCTTTCTTCATGGATACATCAGGAATACACCTTCAGACACAGAAGTGCTTGCAGAACAGCTGAGAGCAGACAGAAGTACATGTTCCACTGGAAAAGAATCTATAGACCCACGCAAAACTCGGTAGGATGAAGGAACCAGGGGGAAAAGCATGAGTGTTAGTAGGACTGGACCTGCCCCCAGCGGGTGGGGGAACTGAGGCAGGGGTTCCATCCCCACAGCGGGGCAGTTGTTTGGGTCAGAGGAGAAACATTTAAGGCTGGGACTGAAACAGCTGGTCTGTGGCAGCCTGAATGGAATGAGAATCAGACAGTCCTTGCCGCAGCCATACAGACACTGGACAGGAACGCTGGTCCCCCGAAAAGCCCAGCAGCTGGGAGCTGGAGTTTATGGATTGTTGAGCAATCCTAGGGCGAGGGCTGCTGTTGGCTGTGGAGGGATGGATCAAGGGGATGTGAAGGAGGAGATCATGGGGGGAAGTGCCTGTGGAGGAAAGCCAGGCAGCCATGGAAGCAAGGCCATACTGCTACGTCACGTAGGGAGTGGGACCCATCACCATAGCCTCTCTCTCCCCACACGCCAGCATCAGCAGCTGAACAACAGAGAAGCTGGCCATCAAATGCCTGACATACTGAACTACAGAGCAAGACCCTACCCAGGGTGCTCCTTTAAGTGACTGGTGCCTGACACACTGAACTACAGAGTAGGACCCCAGCCAGGGGGCCCCCTTTATGTGCCTGATGTGCTGAACAACAGAGAGGGGCCCCAGGCAAGGGAGCCCTCTAAATGCCTGAATAGGTGGAGCTATGGAGAAAGACTGGCCAAAGAGGCCTTCTGATTGGCAGCTACCAGAGGCTCGAAAAAAGACTCCGATAGGGCCATAACTCCTGCGGCGGAGGCAGTCCGTGTCCCTACATACTTGGCGCCGCCAGGGTCCCCGCAACCCAAGCAGCTGCACCATCTACATGCTCACAGGGGCAGAGCTGCCACAAGCAAAAAATAGTCTTCTGTTCAAGATTGGGAACTTTTAAAATTTAAATTAAAAAAAAAAAGTCTTCTGTCTATGCACACTGCATCATGTCGGTTGTGTCCAACAACTCTTTACGACCCTGTGGACTGTGGCCTGCCAGGCTTCTCTGTCAGTGGGCTTCTCCAGGCAAGAACACTGGAGCATACTGGCCAATACTGGTTGTCATGCCCTCCTAGAGCACTATATTTCCTGCTGTCCTAGCCGCCAACCTCCCTGAGTACATGGTGCTGCTAGAACTCTTGTGACCCAAGCAGCTGCACCACCTCCACACCTGGCCCTCACTGGGGCAGACCCAAGCCATCTAGGACAGCCTCAGGTGCTAAACCCCAGTGGACGACCCACGTGCAGAGGTGGAAATAAAACCACGATTGAAACCCAGGGGCGGTGTGACTGTGGAAGAAGACCCAAAACCTTCCCACCAGCTGTACAAGTGGCAGATCAACTAGGCAGGTTCTGTGTCTATGGAATATATAAAAGGATATTGAGAGTTCTCACAAAAGAAAACGCACTAGCTCTGATAGCTGTGGACATTGGAGGCAAGAACACAGGAGTAGGACCAGATTAGAATCTGAGCTGTCCCCACAGCAGGTCCAGAGACCAAGACAGTATTGGAAGGCACTCTAAGGGAGCGAGGTGGACTGTGACTCCCAGGGAGGGAAAGGACCCTGACAGCAGTGACTCAAGAAAAATATTTACTATTCATATATTTTGACTTGTTCTGAAGTTTCTTTAGGATTTTTTTTTCTTTTTCTGTTTTTTTCCTCTGTTGTAGTTGTTGATTTTATTAGCACTATGGAATCTAATTAAGGTTTTGAGTTTTTTTTTCAATTACACTTTTTCTTGTTATAAACCTCTGCCTCTACGTTGGCCTTTTGCAGTTCTATGGAGTTTTCCTTTTATTTATTTTTTTTCTACTTTTTTTTCCTCTTTCTACATTTTAATTTTTAAAAATTTTAAACCTATTATTTTTTCTACATTTATTCCTTTGTTTGCTTTTCCTACTATTCTTTTCCCCTTGCAGTTAATCTTTAATGTATATAAATCTTATTTATCTACCTCTATTTAACTTTGCATATCTATTCTTTCTTTACTTTCTTTCCTTTCCTCTCAACATATTTGTTAGTTAGTTAGTTTTTTTTTTTTAATTGCTTTATTTTCCACTTGGCACCTTGCTTTAGTTTTGTCTTCCAGTTTGTGCTTTAGTTAGTTTTGTTCTTAACTGGTAGATATCATTTTTGCTTTCCTTTGTTTGCTGGGTCAGTCTGTTGTACTTTATTTTTGTTGGACTGTTTTGATTTTGTTTATGGGTGTATATGTATATGTGTATATTCCATTATTTAAATTATTACTTGCCTGATTTTATAACTGCCATTTGTCTGGGGTTCACCTTTGGCTCCTAATTTTGGGGTATTTGCTTTAATCTCACTTAATGCCATAACAAACCACTTGTGGAATCTTCATTCCTGACCAGAGAAGCCCTGAATCTTTGGAGTGGGAGCACTGACTCCAAGACCCTAGACTACCAGAGAACTAACCGTAGGGAGTATCAAATAGTGAGAACTCCCACAAAGGAAACCACTGGAATATAAGACCCAGCATCACCCAATCACCAGTGGCACCCTGTGCAGGATGCCTCATCCAAACAATAAGCACAACAAAAATACAAACCCAGTCATCAGCAGACAGGATTATCACCTCCCTCAGCCCTGCCCATCAGAGGAAAACAAAACAGAACAAAACTCAGCACAAACCTCTCCCTATATGAAGCTTACACAAACCACTGGACCAACTTTAGGAGGGCAGAAACCAAAAGGAAGAAAGAATTCAACCTTGAAGCCTGGGAAAAGGAGACCTCAAACACAATAACTTTTTTTTTTTTTAATGAAAAGGCAGAGAAATACAGCACAAATGAAGGAACAAACTAGAAACACANTTACGACCCTGTGGACTGTGGCCTGCCAGGCTTCTCTGTCAGTGGGCTTCTCCAGGCAAGAACACTGGAGCATACTGGCCAATACTGGTTGTCATGCCCTCCTAGAGCACTATATTTCCTGCTGTCCTAGCCGCCAACCTCCCTGAGTACATGGTGCTGCTAGAACTCTTGTGACCCAAGCAGCTGCACCACCTCCACACCTGGCCCTCACTGGGGCAGACCCAAGCCATCTAGGACAGCCTCAGGTGCTAAACCCCAGTGGACGACCCACGTGCAGAGGTGGAAATAAAACCACGATTGAAACCCAGGGGCGGTGTGACTGTGGAAGAAGACCCAAAACCTTCCCACCAGCTGTACAAGTGGCAGATCAACTAGGCAGGTTCTGTGTCTATGGAATATATAAAAGGATATTGAGAGTTCTCACAAAAGAAAACGCACTAGCTCTGATAGCTGTGGACATTGGAGGCAAGAACACAGGAGTAGGACCAGATTAGAATCTGAGCTGTCCCCACAGCAGGTCCAGAGACCAAGACAGTATTGGAAGGCACTCTAAGGGAGCGAGGTGGACTGTGACTCCCAGGGAGGGAAAGGACCCTGACAGCAGTGACTCAAGAAAAATATTTACTATTCATATATTTTGACTTGTTCTGAAGTTTCTTTAGGATTTTTTTTTCTTTTTCTGTTTTTTTCCTCTGTTGTAGTTGTTGATTTTATTAGCACTATGGAATCTAATTAAGGTTTTGAGTTTTTTTTTCAATTACACTTTTTCTTGTTATAAACCTCTGCCTCTACGTTGGCCTTTTGCAGTTCTATGGAGTTTTCCTTTTATTTATTTTTTTTCTACTTTTTTTTCCTCTTTCTACATTTTAATTTTTAAAAATTTTAAACCTATTATTTTTTCTACATTTATTCCTTTGTTTGCTTTTCCTACTATTCTTTTCCCCTTGCAGTTAATCTTTAATGTATATAAATCTTNGCAGTTCTATGGAGTTTTCCTTTTATTTATTTTTTTTCTACTTTTTTTTCCTCTTTCTACATTTTAATTTTTAAAAATTTTAAACCTATTATTTTTTCTACATTTATTCCTTTGTTTGCTTTTCCTACTATTCTTTTCCCCTTGCAGTTAATCTTTAATGTATATAAATCTTATTTATCTACCTCTATTTAACTTTGCATATCTATTCTTTCTTTACTTTCTTTCCTTTCCTCTCAACATATTTGTTAGTTAGTTAGTTTTTTTTTTTTAATTGCTTTATTTTCCACTTGGCACCTTGCTTTAGTTTTGTCTTCCAGTTTGTGCTTTAGTTAGTTTTGTTCTTAACTGGTAGATATCATTTTTGCTTTCCTTTGTTTGCTGGGTCAGTCTGTTGTACTTTATTTTTGTTGGACTGTTTTGATTTTGTTTATGGGTGTATATGTATATGTGTATATTCCATTATTTAAATTATTACTTGCCTGATTTTATAACTGCCATTTGTCTGGGGTTCACCTTTGGCTCCTAATTTTGGGGTATTTGCTTTAATCTCACTTAATGCCATAACAAACCACTTGTGGAATCTTCATTCCTGACCAGAGAAGCCCTGAATCTTTGGAGTGGGAGCACTGACTCCAAGACCCTAGACTACCAGAGAACTAACCGTAGGGAGTATCAAATAGTGAGAACTCCCACAAAGGAAACCACTGGAATATAAGACCCAGCATCACCCAATCACCAGTGGCACCCTGTGCAGGATGCCTCATCCAAACAATAAGCACAACAAAAATACAAACCCAGTCATCAGCAGACAGGATTATCACCTCCCTCAGCCCTGCCCATCAGAGGAAAACAAAACAGAACAAAACTCAGCACAAACCTCTCCCTATATGAAGCTTACACAAACCACTGGACCAACTTTAGGAGGGCAGAAACCAAAAGGAAGAAAGAATTCAACCTTGAAGCCTGGGAAAAGGAGACCTCAAACACAATAACTTTTTTTTTTTTTAATGAAAAGGCAGAGAAATACAGCACAAATGAAGGAACAAACTAGAAACACAGAAGCCCAGATAAATGAAGAGGAAATGTGCAAACTACCTGAGAAAGAATTCAAATTAATGAGAGTAAAGATGATCAAAAACCTTGAAAACAGAATGGAGAAAATGCAAGAATCAATTAACAAAGATCTAGAAGAATTAAAGAAGAAACATACACAGACAAACAACGCAATTACTGAAATTAAAAATACTCTAAAAGGAATCAATAGCAGAATATCTAAAGTAGAAGAACAGATCAGTGAGCTGAAAGATAAAATGGTGGAAATAACTGCTGAGAAACAGAATAAAGTAAAAAGAATGAAAGGAACTGAGAATAGTCTCAGAGACCTCTGGGACAATATTAAACACACCAACATTCAAATTATAGGGATCCCAGAAGAAGAGAGAAAGAAAGGGTATGTGAAACATTTTGAAGAGATTATAATTGAAAATTTTTGCAACGTGGAAAAAGATATAGTCAATAAAGTCCAAGAGGCACAAAAAGTCCCATACAGGATATACCCAAGGAGAAACATGTCAAGACACATACTAATCAAACTAATAACATTAAACACAAAGAATATTAAAAGCAGCAAAGGAAAAGCAACAAGTAGCATATAAGGAAAACCCCATATGTTTAACAGATGATCTTTCAGCAGAAACTCTGCATGCCAGAAGGGAATGGCAGGATATATTTAAAGTACTGAAAGGGGAAAAATCTACAACCTGGATTACTGAAACTGGCAAGGATCTCATTCAAAATTGATGGAGAAATCAAAAGGTTTTCAGACAAGCAAAAGTTAAGAGAATTCAGTACCACCAAACCAGCTTTACAACAATTGTTAAAGGGACTTACATAGTCAGGAAATACAAGAGAAGAAAAAGATCTACAGAATCAAACCCCAAACAATTTTTAAAAATGGCAATAGTAATATCAATAATTACTTTAAATGTAAGTGGATTAAATGCTCCAACCAAAAGACACAGACTGGCTGATTGGATACAAAAACAAGACCCATATATATGCTGTCCACAAGAAACCCACCTCAGACCTCAAGAAACAGACTGAAAGTGAGAGGATGGAAAAATATATTCCATGCAAATGGGAAGCAGAAGAAAGCTGGAGCAGCAATCCTCATATCAGACAAAATAGACCTTAAAATAAAGAAGGTTACAAGAGGTAAGGGAGGACACTGCATAACAACCAAGGGATCAATCCAAAAGGAAGAAATAACAATTGTAAATAACTATGCATCCAACATAGGAGCACCTCAATACATAAGACAAACACTAACAGACATAAAAGGAGAAATTGACAGTAACCCAGTAATAGTAGGAGACTTTAATACCACACTAACACCAATGGACAGATCATCAACCCAGAAAATTAGCAAGGAAACACAAGTCTTAAATGATACATTAGATGAGATGGATCTCATTGATATCTTCAGGACAGTCCATCCAAATGCAGAAGAATCCATCTTCTTCTCAAATGCACATAGAACATTCTCCAGGATAGATCTAACAAATCAAATCTCAGTAAATTTAAGATAATTGAAATTATATCAAGCATCTTTTCCAACTTCAACACTATGAGACTAGATATCAATTACAAGAAAAAAAAACTGTAAAAAACACAAACACATGGAAATTAAACAATACATTTCTAGATAATGAACAGCTTACTGAAGAAATCAAAAGGGGAATCAAATAATTCCTAGAAACAAATGACAATGAAAACACAACTCAAAACCTGTGGGGTTCAGCAAAAGCAGTTCTAAGAGGGAAGTTTATAGCAATACAATCGTACCTCAAGAAACAAGAAAAACATCAAATAGACAACCTAACTTTACACCTAAAACAACTGGAAAAAGAAGAAGAACAACAAAAAACAAAATTAGCAGAAGGAAACAAATCATAAAGATCAGAGCAGAAATAAGTGAAAAAGAAATGAAAGAAACAATAGTAAAGATTAATAAAACTAAAATCTGGTTCTTTAAGAAGATAAACAAAATTGACAAACCTTTAGCCAGAGTTATCAAGAAAAAAGAGAGAATCAAATCAACAAAACTAGAATTGAAAAAGGAGAGGTTACAACAGACAATGCAGAAATACAAGGATTATAAGAGACTATTATGAACAACTAATAAAATGGAAAATTGGAAGAAATGGACAGATTCTTAGAAAAGGTCAATCTTCCAAGACTGAACCAGGAAGAAATAGAAATTATGAACAACCCAATTATAAGCACTGAAATTGAAGCTGTGATCAAAAAACAAAAGCCCAGGATCAGATGGGTTCACATGAGAACTCTATCAAAAATTTGGAGACAAGTTAATGCCTATCCTTCTAAAAGTTTTTAAAAAATTACAGAGGAAGTAACACTTCCAAACTCATTCTATGAGGCCACCATCACCCTGGTGCCAAAATCAGACAAAGACAACTCAAAAAAAAGAAAACTACAGGCCAATGACGCTGATGACCATAGGTGCAAAAGTCCTCAACAAAATTTTACCAAAGAGAATTCAACAACACATTGAAAAGCTCATACACCATGATCAAGTTGGGTTTATTCTAGGGATGCAAGGATTCTTCACTATATGCAAATCAATCAATGTGATACACCATATTAACAAATTGAAAGATAAAAATCATATGATAATCCCAATAGATGCAGAAAAAGCCTTTGACAAAATTCAACACTCGTTTATAATTAAAACTCTTCAAAAAATGGGCATAGAATGAATCTACCCCAACATAGTAAAGGCCATATATAATATATATTATTTCACCATTATTCTCAATGGTGAAAAACTGAAAGCATTCCCTCTAAGATCAGGAACAAGACAAGGGTGTCAAATTTCGCCACTACTATTCACATAGTTTTGGAAGTCCTAGTTACACAGTAATCAGAGAAGAAAAAGAAATAAAAAGGATCCAGATCAGAAAAGAAGAAGTAAAGCTCTCACTATTTGCAGATGACATGATACTGTACATAGAAAACCCTAAAGATAGTATCAGAAAATTGCTAGAGCTAATCAGTGAATTTAGCAAAGTCGCAGGATACAAAATCAGTACACAGAAATCACTTGCATTCCTATATACTAATAATGACAAGTCAAAAAGAAAAATTAAGGAATCAATCACTTTCACCATTGCAACAAAAAATTAAATATCTAGGAGTAAACTTACCTAAGGAGACAAAAGAACTGTACACAGAAAATTATAACACACTGATGAAAGAAATCAAAGATGACACAAACAGATGGAGAGATAGTCCATGTTCCTGGATAGGAAGCATCAATATTGTGAAAATGCCTGTATTACCAAATGTAATCTACAGATTCAGTGTGATCCCTATCAAATTACCAATGGCATTTTTCACAGAACTAGAACAAAACAATTCACAAATCATATGGAAACACGAAAGACCTGAATAGCCAAAACAGTATTGAGAAAGAAGAATGGAGCTGGAGGAATCAACCTTCTTGACTTCAGATTATACTACAAAGCTACAGTCGAGACAGCATGGTACTGGCACAAAATAGAAATACAGACCAATGAAACAAGATATAAAACCCAGAAATAAACCCATGCACCTATGGGTACCTTATCTTTGATAAAGGAGGCAAGAATATATAATGGGGCAAAGACAGCCTCTTCAATCAGTGGTGCTGGGAAAACTGGATAGCTACATGTAAAAGAATGAAATTAGAACACTTCCTAACACCATACACAAAGATAAACTCAGAATGGATTAAAGACCTAAATGTAAGACCAGAAACTATAGCACTCTTAGAGGAAAACATAGGCAGAACACTCGATGGAATAAATCAAAGCAAGATCCTCTATGACCCACCTCCTAGAGTAATGGAAATATAAGCAAAAGTAAACAAGTGGGACCTAACTAAACGCTTTTGCACAGCAAAGGAAACTATAAGCAAAATGAAAAGATAACCCTCAGAATGGGAGAAAATAGTAGCAAATGAAACAACTGACAAAGGATTAATTTCCAAAACATACAAGCAGCTCATACAGCTCAATACCAGAAAAACAAACAACCCAATCAAAAAGTGGGAAAAAGACCTAAACAGACATTTCTCCAAAGAAGACAGACAGATGGCTAACAAACACCTGAAAAGATGCTCAACATCACTCATTATTAGAGAAACGCAAATCAAAACTGCAATGAGATATCACCTAACACTGGTCAGAATGGCCATTAACCAAAAGTCCACAAACAATAAATGCTGGAGAGGCTGTGGAGAACACAGGGAATGCTCTTGCACTGTTGGTGGCAATGTAAATTGATACAGCCACTAAGGAAGATGGTGTGGAGATTCCTTAAAAAACTAGGAATGAAACCACCATATGACCCAGCAATCCCACTCCTGGGCATATACCCTGAGGATACCAAAATTGAAAAAGACACATGTATTCCATTGTTCATTGCAGCACTATTTACAATAGCCAGAACATGGAAGCAACCTAGATGTCCATTGACCGATGGATAAAGAAGTTGTGGTACCTATACACAGTGGAATATTACTGAGCCATAAAAAAAGGAATGCGTTTGCATTAGTTCTAATGAAGTGTATAAGTGTATACAGATGGAGAGTGGAGAGATATTTCATGTTCCTGGGTGAAAATGGCTATACTACCAAGTGTAATCCACAGATTCAATGTGATCCCTGTCAAATTACCAATGGTGTTTTTCACAGAACTAGAATAAAAAATTTCACACACTAGAGCCTGTTACACAGAATGAAGTAAGTCAGAAAGAGAAAGATAAATATCATATAATAACGCATATATATATGGAATCTAGAAAGACAGTACCAAAGAATTTATTTGCAGGGCAGCAATGGAGAAACAGACATGGAGAACAGACTTATGGACATGGGCAGAGGAGAGGAGAGGGTGAGCTGTATGGAGAGAGTAACATGCTGTGTGTCTCAGGAAACTCAAACAGGGGCTCTGTACCAACCTAGAGGGGTGGGGTGGGGAAGGAGATGGGAGGGAGGTTCAAGAGGGAGAGAATACCTATGGCTGATTCATGTTGAGGTTTGACAGAAGACAACAAAATTCTATAGAGCAATTATCCTTCAATTAAAAAATAAATAGAAAAAAAGAATGTATTCCAATATCAAACGGCAAATTTTAACTGTCAAAACTGCGATTACTTTTGTACTAACCTAATAGAGAAGGGATAATCCCCTTTACTTCACAGTTTCCTTGTGTGTTTCCAAAATGTATATATCTTAGGGCTGATATGAATTTTGAAGTTGAGGAATGGTGGGCAGGAGTGAAGAAAGGAGAGAGACCTGCCCCCAGTTGGTGTAGGGAAAGGCTATGTGCAGGGCCTGCTTGGGTCTGGAGGGCAATCTCTGTTTCACTTCCCCTCCCCTATTCTCTTAGTTCCTGAGCTCTGACCTCTGGTTCAGCCCTCCTACCCCCACCCTCACCCATCCTGCACCTGGTTCCCAGGTTCTCAGCAGCTTGGGCACACCATCTGCCTATCCCCCCCTTCCCCAGGGTTTTGGTTCCTTTTATTGAGACCTTTAAATAATTAAATGCCCTAAAGCCTTCCACATACTGATCCCAGTCCCTGACCTGGGGTGTTATTCAAAGACCAGGAGCTGGGCTGAAAGACTGCCAACCCCACCACCTCTATTCAATTCCCCTGTTTTTTTCCCTTCTCAGCTGCTGGGTGGCTAATGGGCCTTTCCTCATGCCCTGGCCGCTCCAGCTGCCAGGCCTTGTACACAGAAACCAAACAGAAAGAAAAAATCTGTAAGGGCGGTCCCACCTCAACCTGGGAACCGAATAGGAAGAGAGGGTAGACAGAGAGACAAAAAAGACCAGGGCAGTTTTCCTGCTCCCCATCCCTGCAAAGCAGCCGGGGCCACCCCCTCTCACCCCAGGGAGCTGCTTGGCCAAAGTGGAGGTGAAGGGGTGTGTGAAGGGGGAAGAGGGCTGGGGTTGTCAGTCACTAGGGTGTCTGGGGGCTTGGGCAGCTTCCTCGTGTCAATCACCCTGATGAATCACTGAAAGTTTGCTCCAGACACAAAGCAGCTGCTTCTCTCCCCCCACTGCCTCCCTCCGCTGCCCTAAGGACCGCAGCCCCACCCGCAGCCAACCAAACAAAAGGCTAGAGCGCAGTGGTGCGTGAAGGAGTGAATGGGCAAGGCCATCCGCATGGCCGTCCCACCAGACAGATGGCAGCAGCGGCCCCACGCGGGCTGCAAGCCTCTTTTCATCCTTCTGCCAGTCCTAATGGAGAACGGCCTCCGTCCCTCCAGAGTGCATCAGCTCCTCAGAGCTAGCCCAAAGACAGACAGCGGGTGGGGTGGGGTAAGGGGAGAGGCTGGCGGAAGCCCGAGGTGAGAGGGGAACTGACCCTGGATGTGTGGCTGGAAAAGAAAAGCGTTATTCGGAGTGCTGACCCTGCGGCCAGCCAGCCCATCTGCTCTCCCTTGGGGTGCTCTGCCCCACGCTCCTCCTCGGCTTCTGGCCAGCTCTGAGCAGGGCCAGGCCCAGGAAGCGAGGCCTCGCTTTGGGGCAGCACTGCTACACTGTCGTAGCTTGGGGCTTTGTGCTTGGAAGGTTTTCGTTCAGTAAAAATGCCTTGACTGGGCACTTTTTGTCTCTTAAAAAATAGGGCTGAATGGAAAAATCCAAGACTTTGGGAACAGGTGGAGAATAGTGGGATCTGGGTACTCTGTCATTAAGTAATATCGTTTGAGTTGTTCTAAAGTGGGATCCTATCAAATTAACACATGGGTGCTTTCAAGCATTAAGAGGCTCGGTGAAAAGGAGTGGACCAAGAATCAGGAGACCTGGCTTCCACGCTCAACTTATTATCTGCCTGCTCTATAATTCTGGGAAAGTCATCGAGCTTGTCTAAGCCTCAGTTTTATCTCCATAAATGGTGAAAAAATTACCTGCCACCTGTATATCAAAAGTAAGCTGATATGCAATCCAGTGCTCTAAAAACAGCAGAGGCTGCAAATAGGAGGCTTTGTTTCCTTCCTTGCCTCCTTTCTTCCCTTCTTTTTTTTTCTTTTTTTTTTTTCCTGGTGTGCAGCATGTGGGATCTTAGTTCACCAACCAGGGATCTCACCTGTGCCCCCTGCGGTGGATGCGCAGAGTCTTAGCCACTGGACCACTGGAGAAATCCCCCAGGGAGGCTTTACTTCCAATTTCCCGACAGCTATAACTCCCAGGAGGTGGAGTGGGCAAGGCACTTTAAACATTTTTCAAAGTGTTTCACATCTATTATTTTGTGAGGCAATTGAGACCAGAAAGGTCCAGGCAATGCAAAGATCTTTTTTTTTTTTTTTTAAAGAGTAGGGGTGAAGGGTCCTCCTGTCCCCTAATCTCCTGAATTTCTGATTTTTGTCTCCTTTCTCCCTCCACCCTCCAACATCAGTCCAGTCTGGTTTGGAAGGATTAATGGGAACTCTAGGTTAAGGTGCTAAGGGATCTTAATAAATCCAGAATAAAAGGCAATCATTACCTGTGTCTTAAGACAGTAAAAATGTGTAGCATACACAAAGTTATGATTCTGAGGCCACAGTCTACACTCTTCTGGGCTGAATGCCCCAGGTTGCTCTTTCTGCTGAAGAACTGAGCTTTA
>SJYA01002146.1:313950-348763 GCA_006410615.1 Neotragus moschatus | reverse complement strand
GTACATATAATATATATTATTATATTAGTACATATAATATATAATATAATATATAGTATAATATGAAACTACAGTCCTCAAAATAGTATGGTACCAAAACAAACAAAAGTGACAGTTATAGCCTTAGAACAAAACAGAGCCCAGAAATCAATATGGGCAATTAATAAATGACAAAAGAAGCATATATATACAATGAGGAAAGACAGCTTTTCAATTAATTGTGTTGTGAAAGCTGGATGATTGTATGTGAAATAATATAATTGGACTACTCTCTTATTTTGTGTGCAAAAATATATTAAAAAGGAATTAAAAGTTCGATCGACCTAAGATGGTGACTGTAGAAGGAGAAACCACTGCAACTCTTAATTGCTCACTTACAGAAGAGAAAGCATAATCTAACCAGCATGTTGCTAACCCAGAACACTATAACACTATATTAAACATCCTTTACATAACAAATGGACATACTGCTATTTTTTTTTCTTTTCTTTCTTTTCTTTCTTTTTTTTTTTAGTGAAGGGTAGACAAGAAAAGTTTAGGTCTCCCTCAGAGATTGTGATTGGTTATCAGTCCCATGCAGACACAACTACTAAGACTAGCTCCACCACTAAAAGTGTTTTTATTGTTTAAGAAAACATTCTGAGTATTTTCATGAGAGACTGCATCAAGAAATTGCGATATGGAATTTGAATCAAAGTCTCTTCAAAAGCAGAGTCAGTCATGTCAGTCACTCAGTCTTGTCCAACTCTTTGTGGCCCCATGTTGTGTAGCATGACAGGCTTCCCTGTCCATCATCAACTACCAGAACGTGCTCAAACTCATGTCCACTGAGTCAGTGATGCCATCCAACCATCTCATCCTCTGTCATCCCCTTCTCTTCCTGCATTCAATCTTTATCAGCATCAGGGTCTTTTCTAATGAGTCTGCTTTTTGCATCAGGTGGTCAAAGTATTGGAGCTTCATCAGTCCTTCCAGTGAATATTCAGGACTGATTTCCTTTAGTATTGACTGATTTGATCTCTTTGCAGGCCAAGACTCTTCTCCAGGACCACAGTTCAAAAGCATCAATTTTTCAGCACTCAGTTTTATTCATGGTTCAAATCTCACATCATGCATGCTACTGCTGCTGCTGCTAAGTCGCTTCAGTCATGTCTGATTCTGTGCGACTCCATAGATGGCAGCCCACCAGGCTCTGCCATCCCTGGTATTCTCCAGGCAAGAACACTAGAGTTGGTTGCCATTGCCTTCTCCAGTGCATGAAAGTGAAAAGTGAAAGTGAAGTCCCTCAGTCATGTCTGACTCTTAGCAACCCCATGGGCTGCAGCCTACCAGGCTCCTCCATCCATGGGATTCTCCAGGCAAGAGTACTGGAGTGGGATACCATTGCATTCTCCCTACCTCATCCATAACTACTGGAGAAATCATAACTTTGATTAGATGAACCTTTGTCAGCAAAGTAATGTCTCTGCTTTTTAATATTCTGTCCAGGTTGGTCTTAGCTTTTCTACCAAGGAGCAAGTGTCTTTTAAATTCATGTATTCAGTCACCATCTGCAGTGATTTTTCAGCACAAGAATTTTCAGCACAAGAAAATAAAGTCTGTCACTGTTTCCATTGTTTCACCACGAATTTGCCAATAAATGATGCAACTCGATGTCATAATTTTAGATTTTTTGCTGTTGGGTTTTACATTAGCATTTTCACTCTCCTCTTTCACTTTCATCAAGAGGTTCTTTAGTTCCTCTTCACTTTCTGTTGTAAAGGTGGTGTCATCTGCATATCTGAGGTTATTGAGACTTGAGGGTGAAGTCAAATGGGCCTTAGGAAGCATCACTATGAACAAAGCTAGTGGAGGTGATGGAATTTCCATTGAACGAACTAATTCAGATCCTAAAAGATGATGCTGTGAAAGTGCTGCACTTAATATGCCAGCAAATTTGGAAAACTCAGCAGTGGCCACAGGACTGGAAAAGGTCAGTTTTTATTCCAATCCCAAATAAAAGCAATGCCAAAGAATGTTCAAAATACCATACATTTTCACTCATCTCACTCATCTCATAAGCTAGCAAAGTAATGCTCAAAGTTTTTCAAAACAGTCTTTAAGAGTACATGAACCAAGAACTTCCAGATGTTCAAGCTGGATTTAGAAAAGGCAGAGAAATCAGAAATCAAATTGTCAATATCTCTTGGATCATAGAAAAAGCAAGAGCGTTCCAGAAAAAAAACATCTACTTCTGCTTTATTCACTATGCCAAAGTCTTTGTGTGGATCACAACAACTGTGGAAAATTCTTCAAAAGATGGGAATACCAGACCATCTTACCTGCCTCCTTAGAAATCTGTATGTAGGTCAAAAAGCAACAGTTAGAACCAGACATGGAACAACAAACAGGTTCTAATTTGGGAAAGTAGTATATCTAGGCTGTATATTTTAATCTTGCTATTTACTTTATATGAAGAGCATATCATGTGAAAAGTCAGGCTGGATGAAGCAAAAGCTGAAATCAAGATTACAGGAAGAAATATCAATAACCTCAACAGCAAAGTGTACAGCATTTAAATTTGATTTCCATCTAAATGTTTCTGTGATATAAGTCTCGTCTTCCTTTTTCTTGTACTTCTGAATTCGTATATACATATACATTAATTTTGGTTATAGCATCCATTTTCCCAATCAAAATAACAGTACATATCATCCATGGAAACCATAAATGTGTTCCTGGGCCACTCTGTAATAGCTTAATATAATTAACCATTACGAACACATTTGACTCATCTATAGTATTAAAAAATAAATAATTTGCATTTCTATATATTATGAGGGAAATATTCTGTTTATGTTCCATTGTATGAAGACTATAGTTTGCCAGATTGAAAGAGTATGATGACTACAGTTTTCTAGCAATTTTCTTTCTTTTTATAGTATTGTCTGTCCTGTACTTTTGCTGATGTCTATTAGATTTTAATTTGTTTCTTTTCTTGATAACATTTGTTATTGTGATTTCAGTTTTTAATTTGTTTTGCTTTAGTTTTCCTTTTTTTCCTCATATAGCATTGGTAAAAGTTTTAGGAATATGATGCAAAGGGAATAAACACTAATTTTGTGCATTTTTTGTAATTTTTTTTTTGCTTCTTTGTAAATGCAAAGTTTTGCTAAAAGTTTGTGCATTTCATTCAAATATGTGGTCTTTGTATGATTTCCTAACCATAATTTTGCATTTTAAAACATATAACACCATAATTAGTGTGTCTTTTTGTGTATTTATGTTGGATTAAATACTTAGGCAACCTCGCTTCGGTTAAAAAATTGCTCAAGTTAAAAAAATGATCCCATTCATATTAGGAGTGTGCAAAACTAAATAAAATGTATACAGTGAATTGTCTTTTTAAAAAAGTAATTAAAGGGTTCAGTGCAAAATCCTTGCATTTGAGATCTGAAACCACAGTACTTCCAGAAAATGTAGGAAGTAAGCTCTTAGACATTGACCTTAATAATATTTTTTTGCCTATGTCTCCTTAGGCAAAAGAAACAAAGCCAAGAATGTAAAAAAAATAAATTACATCAAACTAAAAGAGCCCTTAAACAATGAAGGAAACTATACAAAAAGAAAAGGTAACCTAACCAGTGGGAGAAAATATTTGCAAAACTCATATAATTCAACATCAAATGCAAAGATGTTCAGCATCATTCATCATCAGGGAAGAGTGAATCAAAATCACAGAAAGATATAACCTCATATCTATTTAGTATAGTTATTTTCAAAAACAAAAGCAATAACAATTATTGGTGAGGATATGGAGAAAAACAATCTCTTGTGCACTGTTGGTGGGAATATAAATTGGTACAGCTGTTATGGAAAACAATACATAGAGATTCCTCAAAAAATTAAAAACAAAACTACCATTTGATCCAGCAGTTCTAGTCGTGGGAATTCATCCAAAGAATAAAAAAACACTAAATAGAAAAAAATATATGCACTTCTATGTTCATTGCATCTTTAGTTACAATTGCTAAGGGTAGGAAGCAACCCAGGAAACAAGTCAAGTGCTCATAAATAGATGAATGGATATGGAAGAGGTGGTATGTATATGCAGTGGAATAATACTTAATCATATAAAAGAATAAAATCTTGCCATTTGCAAAAACTTGGATGAATCTAGAAGGTATTATGCTAAGTGAAATGTCAGGCAGAAAAATATAAATACTGTGTGAGTTTCCTTATACGTGGAATAAAACAAAACACTTGAACAAATAGAACAGAACATAAATAGACTTACAGATACAGAAAAGAAATAAGTGGTTGCCAGAGGGGTAGTGAGTAGCATGAAAATGTTAAGAGATAAAAACTTCCCAATGCAAAATAAATGTCACAGTTATGAAATGTATAGTGTGGCAGATACATTCAATAAGCATACAATATTTTCATATAATGAAATATACCTAGATTTCTAGAAGTATCAAATCATGTTCTGTAACAGGAACTACCTTAATATAGTAGGTCAATTACACTTCAAAAACAAATATATAAATCGTAGAAAAAGGGACCAGATTTGTGGTTACTCCCAGAGGCAGGGAGTTGGGGGAGAGAAAATTGGAGGAAGCAGTCAAACAGTAAAACTTTCTGGTTATATGATAATTAACTACTAAGGAAATAGTTTATGAAATGACAAATATAACTGACCCCACTTTATGTTGTATGTGAAAGCTGTTTGGACAGTAAATCTTAAGATTTTTAATACCAAGAAAATATTTTTCTTTCTATTTCTTTGATTGTTGTTTCTATACTAGACAGTGTATATTCACTAAGCTTATTGTGACAGTCATTTCATGATGTATGTAAGTCAAATGATTAGGCTATACAACTTAAACTTAAATGGTGCTGTATGTCAGTAATATCTCAATAAAACTGGAAGAAAACAGAAGAAAAACAAAATAAATTTGTACATGCATATAGATAAAACATACTCCATATAAATTGAATGTTCACAGAAACCAGGTGAAATTTCATGGAATCTGGACTAATCACTATTCCCTAGAGACAAATATAGATTTTAAGCAGCACCAAGAATATAATTTCTGATCAAAGAATTTTCATTGAAAGAATAAAAACCGGGGAGAAAAAAGAAAAAAAACGTAGGAAAACTTGTACACTGGTTGTATAGACTTTACAACCAGTAAAGTTCTAGAGGGCCATGTCCTCAAGTTCTTATCATGTTCCCAAGGAAACAATCCCTTTTGAGATCATGGTGCCAGAATGAAACTGCATATAGAATATTCACAGTACGAACAACTATATTCCTGAGATACATTCTGGGTAAGTTGACACCACTACTCAAAAATCTATGACTTTACAAGCTAACATTCTTAGATTGGGAGATATTAGTTCTAAGAACAAAATCAAGAAACTTCCTCCATTATATTTGCACATTTACTTTGCTTCAGCATTTGCCCTCATTCTATAGAAAGCATTGAGAAGGGCAATTTCACCTTGCGAGTAATCATACATTTTACTTGGGATTCTAGACAGTAAATTAAATTTAGGAGCTGCCCCAATCTTTGCTGTCTACAGAGCTTACCTTACTTATTTTCATTCTAATATCATTTCCCTGCCTCATCCAAAGACCACAACTTAAAGCTGACATTTTCCTTATCAAAAAGGTCAGCTTCAAGGTTCATGCTTTTCGTTCTTGTTCTTTGTTTTTAAATTGATACTGCCAGTGCAGTGACCATACTTATTGGCTGCCCTTGACTCACAGTCTTCCTTTGATCTCTGCAACATGTTACTTTTCTGTCTCCTAATTTCTCTTCCTCTACTACCCTCTTGGATCTGTGCCTAGAACAACTCTTTTGTACATAGACTTGATTTTATGCACCTGGTAATGCTTACTCATGTTGTGCTTGTAATTTAAACTGCCTAGGAGCTCAATATGATGTGTACACTTTTCTAAGCAGGAAATTCCTACCTTTATTGGGAAGGCAGTCTTATAGTCCATCATGGTGGGAACTGCCTTGCTAAGAAAATAATAGTTTGATATCTGAACATTGTTTGGCTAGCTCTATTCTTACCATTACATTTGCCTTATTTTTATTACAAAAACAAAAAACATATCCTGGGTAGTCTTCTCATTCTACCAAGAGAAGCAATAATAATGCTACTGAATGAAGGCACCTAAAGACTCCTTACATAATAAAAAATAAAAAAGGAGTGAACTAGACAGTTAGTTTTTATGAGGAATAATATAGGTCAGTATTGTCCAGATCATTTGGCATGTGAGTTTTGAAATTTCCATGACCTTCATTTTCCTTCAATTTAATTTTACTGTGGCTGAGACTTTTAGATCAGCTAGCACGATAATTCAGATCATGAACTATGGAAAAACTAATCTTTGCAGATTTGAGGAAGTCTTAGTTCCTTTTCCTCCAAAGAATGCAATTAAGTTCATAATTTTTTTCAGAATCAATTCACTCACATAAACACACTCAAGTAAAAACACTCAAATACCTCTCTCCACACAATACATTATTAGTTGTTTCATTATTTTATAGAGTCTCAAAAATATTCATCTGAAACTATTGTTTAGCTTTTACCACCAAATAGTTGTCTCTTATGGGTTAAAGTTCACAATGTCTCACAGTATCAAAATAGGCATACTAGAGAAATAGAAAATCTTTAATAGTAGAGTGAACATGAAGAGATTCAAAAGAAGAGGTCCACAGTTCAGTTCAGTTCAGTTCAGTCTCTCAGTCGTGTCTGACTCTTTGCCACCCAATGAATCTCAGGACGCCAGGCCTCCCTGTTGATCACCAACTCCCGGAGTTCACTCAGAATCAAGCCCATCGAGTCAATGTTGCCATCCAGCCATCTCATCCTCTGTTGTCCCCTTCTCCTCCTGCATCAGAGTCTTTTCCAATGAGTCAACTCTTCGCATGAAGTGGCCAAAGTACTGGAGTTTAAGCTTTAGCATCATTCCTTTCAAAAAACACCCAGGGCTGATCTCCTTCAGAATGGACTGGTTGGATCTCCTTGCAGTCCAAGGGACTCTCAAGAGTCTTCTCCAACACCACAGTTAAAAAGCATCGATTCTTTGGCGCTCAGCCTTCTTCACAGTCCAACTCTCATATCCATACATGACCACAGGAAAAACCATAGCATTGACTAGACGGACCTTAGTTGGCAAAGTAATGTCTCTGCTTTTGAATATGCTATCTAGGTTGGTCATAACTTTTCTTCCAATGAGTAAGCATCTTTTAATTTCATGGCTGCAATCACCATCTTCAGTGATTTTGGAGCCCAAAAAATAAAGTCTGACACTGTTTCCACTGTTTCCCCATCTATTTCCCATGAAGTGATGGGACCAGATACCATGATGTTCGTTTTCTGAATGTTGAGCTTTAAGCCAACTTTTTCACTCTCCACTTTCACTTTCATCAAGAGGCTTTTTAGTTCCTCTTCACTTTCTGGCATAAGGGTGGTATCATCTGCATATGGTCCACAATCTCCTATTATTTCACACAAAAATGTCTGCATCTGATATTTCTGAGCCTGCACTATCAGTCTGCATTTCCATGAAAGATATGTGCCCCTTGTTTTTCTTTCTTATTATGATGCAACATGACAGTGCAAATCTGTCAATAATGTAATACAATATTTGGTGTCTGTATGACTGATCCTCCTCGTACCACCAGTTGTCTCACTGTTTGCAATGCTAGTTGAATGCAGGATAGGTGAAGCGCGAGCTAAGAGGCTGAAAGAAGAGTCAAAGAACCATAGGAACTGCAGACAGTTTATTCTTTCCTGATTGGCACAGTAGCCATAACACAGCCTCTCTCCTATAGCAGCCATAGCAACAACCATAACATAGCCATAACCATAACACAGCCATAACATAACCTCATATAACACAGCCTTGATGTCATTCCAATATAGCTCCAATGCAGCAGCATCCAGGGCTTTCATAATGAAACTCGTACAGGTGTATTGCGCAAAGTAACCTGTGACCAAGCAAGTACCTTGTGACACACATGCGAAGTGCTGTAAGTGATCTCAGCTGTTACCTAACTATGAAAAGTCATTGTTTACAGAGCATGGTACAAGAGGGCATGAGAGTCTGGGATTAGAGAACCTGACTGGCACCATCTTGTTAATTTCTCCACAGTGTCAGTTTGGATTTTACAGACCAGGTGCCAAATACTAGAGACCTGAGGGTCCATGGGGTTTGCAATAAGTTCTGCTGAGGAGTCTTGTGGGTGGAAATGAAGAACACTGAGTATCAGAGAAGCCAAGCTTATATATAGCATTTTCTGCTGCTACAAAGAAAAGATTTCTGCTCCCCTACAAGAGTGTCTGTGAAACTCAAAAGACATCCAAAATCAATCCCAAACAGTTCTTTTTGTTTTTCCACAACTTCTTGAGCAAAACATATTATTAATTAATTATCGTGATGAACCCACACTGTACCATTATGAATGGTCTTTTCTGTAGAAAGAGGTTAGAATCAAGGGGTAACAAGGAAGCCTTTGATTCTATATTGGTAACCACCTTGGGTAGCATTCAAGATAACTAACATTAAAGTAGCTGTTCATTTTGAATTTTCATTATGTAAAGAGGATCTATGTATAACAATTATAACTCATTTGAGCTTATATTTGAATTGATAATACTTTTTCACACTGAGCTTTCTAGGCAGAATTGAAATCTCGAATACCAATCTTTCTATATACAAGGATGTCTGATATTAATTCATTCACTCCGTATTTACCAGATGCTCCTGATCAGATATGTGCCTGACACTGTGAGTTGGAAAACAAAATAACAAACATGCCCCGTGTTATGTATTATTAGAATTCTAAACATCCTGCAATATGGAATTCTCAAGTCTACATTCTGGTTTCAGCATTTTGAAGATAATTCACATTTTGAAGCAGATACATCACAAAATTGCATTTAATTTTTATTTTTATTCAAGTAACTGACTTCAATAAAAAAGTTTATTTTAGAGCTGAATATAAACCAAAGTAATTTTACTGAACAGTCTTTTTATGATTCTTGCTGTTACTCAAATCAAGCATATTTCAGTTTAATATAATGTTTGAAGAATTATATTGAGATTTTGTTTAAAAAGGCTTTCATGAATTTTCATCGTAATACTTGTGACTATGTAAATATAAAACACTGACAATATTAAAATGTTCAACTAGGAGATTAACATATATAAAATATTAAATTCTGAACAAAAAATATTTCATGTAAGGAAAACTAAGAGCATCGGAAGCTATGAATAAAACATAATGATATTCAACTATTGATTACAGTCATAGAAAATTTTATATATCTATTGTGAATGAAACTTTTATGATGACATCAGAATATCTTTTTGTTTCATCTGTAAACATGGTGTGAAATTAAAGCTCTATCTGAAAGCTACGTGTAGCTACTTAGTTTTTCAGTAGTGCAGTGGTAGAATGACATTATTAAATTGGTGGTAGAATAGTCAGTCTACAGCCAGGGGAATGATTTATGGAGGGAAGGAGCAAAAAGGATTGTACTGGTCCAAACACTCTCTTTTCTTCCTATTCAACAGATGATTTGTTAAAAATGTATCTTTTTTCATTACTCTACAAACATTAGACAATATGTTAGGGGTTATTCCTAACATTGGTATGGTAGTTTAGGTTTTGTAGCTCATGACGTTTCTGTCCCAGCTATTCAAGAAACTTTATTAACTCAAACAGGCACTCTTCCCAACGACTGTAGTTTTTCAAACTTTGTTGTCAAAAGCTACTAGATAACTACTGTGATGCAAAGCTCTTTCTGTCCTGATGCACACAATGTGTTTACAAAAGATATGTGGTGTTCATAACCAGATGTCAACTATTTCAGTTCTATAATGCTAGCGATATATACACTATATATCCCAAGTTATCAATTTGTTCTATTTTAGCACTTAATTTTTGAGTTTGTTAGTTTTAAATGGAGGAATGAAATTGTTAAAAATATGATACATCAAATAGATGAAAATTATTGAGCTAATAAGTGCATAATAACAAAGACATAAGTCATTTTTTAAAAATAATTGAGATTTCAAATCAATTACAAAAATCAAAATGCAAAACTATAGTAACAAAAGGGTGAATCTGTGTGAAAAATCTCAAGGTAAATAGATAAAAACCGTATAGTAGAAATAAAATTAATTAGAGGTTATTGAAACTTCTCTAATATTATTGCTATATTACTTATTAAATAAAATTTTCTAAAATTAAAGATATATTGCTTGCTTGAAGCCAAGGAAACTTTTAATAGAAAAAAAAAATAACTTAGCAAATAGAACTTTTTAATTTTGTGTAGAGGATAGTAAATAGAAATTGCAAAAGAAGATTTGTCAGTATCATGAAATAGGATTATAAATGACTTACTGATCCTGAGATTTGGTATAGATTAGAAACTAATACAGATATTTTCTACTTACAAGGTTTGAAAATAATTTGACTAGCTCTCTTTCCTTTATATCTATCTTCGCTTATGGAAGGGATATTAGAGAATTGTCTCTTGTGTTTAGGTTTTATGCTAATTCTATTTGTTTATAAACTTTGTTGCCTGAGTAGCTGTTATAATAGATAAATAAGGGAAATCAATATTTAGATAGTATATGATGTATTGTGCTTCCTCAAACTATAAAAATACACAGGGAAGGAGATACATCTATGATGTGAATCTCTGCTTCCTTCATACCACTTTCTCTGAAAAGCTTTTAAATAGTTCCTGGTAAGTATTTTTTTAATGTGAGAGGCTGAAATCTTAAGAAAATGACCTGGAGTTTATGGGACAGGTGGATTAATGCAGGAAATAATTAGCAGAAAAAAAATCTTGGCCTCCTTTAATAGTAAAGACATACAACAATGAAGTTATGTCTGAACACCCAATCAATAATAAAGAAAAGATTGTGTCTTTAAGCACTAGATAATAACGTAAGACATGGAAAGAAGAAATGAATTAGAAAACTGACATTTATTCTCTTGCCAAGTTTACAATTTTAAATAAAATTTCTCATAAGTTTAACACAAAGGAAAATCACTATAATATATGTGAAATTTTTAGGTTGGTGCAAAAGAAATTGCATTGTTGAAATGCACTGTTTGATATTGGAACACATTCTTAAATCAATGTAGTTCTGTTATACATAATTTTAAAGATACACATTTCTTTCTTTCTTTATTTTTTTCTAATGGAATTGCTTGCTGCTTATTTTATGTATATTTCAGAATAGAGAAATTATGTTAGACAAAAAGCAAATTCTAGTCATTTTTTCATTTGAGTTCAAAATGGATTGTAAAGTGGCATACACAACCTGCAACATCAACAAAACATTTGGTCCAGGAACTGCTAATGAACGTATAGTTCAGTGATGGTTCAAGAAGTTTTGCAAAGGAGATAATAGCATTGAAGACGAAAAGTGCAGAAGCTAGCCATTGGAAGTTGATAAGGACCAAGTGAGAGGATCTTTGAAGCTGATCCTCTTACAACTACACAAGAAGTTGCTAAAGCACTCAATATTGACCATTCTGTTTTTGAACTGTGGTGTTGGGGAAGACTCTTGACAGTCCCTTGGACTGCAAGAAGATCCAATCAGTCCATTCTGAAGGAGATCAACCCTGGGATTTCTTTGGAAAGAATGATGCTAAAGCTGAAACTCCAGTACTTTGGCCACCTCATGAGAAGAGTTGACTCATTGGAAAAGACTTTGATGCTGGGAGTAATTGGGGGTAGGAGGAGAAGGGGACGACTGAGGATGAGATGGCTGAATGGCATCATTGACTCGATGGCCGTGAGTCTGAGTGAACTCCGGGAGATGGTTATGGACAGGGAGGCCTGGTGTGCTGCGATTCATGGGGTTGCAAAGAGTCGGACAGGACTGAGGGACTGAACTGAACTGAACTGATGTTTGTTATGCATTTGAAGCTAATTGGGAAGATGAAAAAAACCTAGCTAAGTGGGTGCCTCATGAAGTGAAGTGAAGTGAACGTCACTCAGTCGTGTCTGACTCTCTGCAACCCCATGGACTATATAGTCCATGGAATTCTCCAGGCTGGAATTCTGGTGTGAGTAGCCTTTCCCTTCTCCAGGGAATCATCCCAACCCAGGGATCGAACCCAGGCCTCCAAATTGCAAGCCGATTATTTACCAGCTGGGCCACAAGGGAAGCCAGTGAGCTGACCACAAATCAAAAAAGTGTCTTTTTAAAGTGTTGTCTTCTCTTATTCTATGTGAGAACAATGAACAATTTCTCAATTGCATTGTTACACACAATGAAAAGTGGATTTTATACAGCAACCAGTGATGACCAGCTCACAAAGAAGTTCCAAAACACTTCTCAAAGCCAAATTTGCACCAAAAAAAGGTGTGGCCACTGTTTCATGATCTGCTGCCAGTTTGATCCACCTCACCTTTCTGAATCCCAGCAAAACCATTACATCTGAGAAGTATCCTCAACAAATTGATGAAATGCACTGAAAACTGCAATACCTGCAGCCAGTATTAGTCAACAGAAAGGGCTCAATTCTTTTCCACGACAATACTCAACTGCACATCACACAACCAATGCTTCAAAAGTTAAACAAATTGGGCTACAAAATTTTGTCTCATCTGCCATGTTCGCCTGACCTCTAGGCAATGAACTATCACTTCTTCAAGAATCTCAACAAAATTTTCCAGAGAAAATGCTCCCACAACCAGCAGGAGGTAGAAAATGCTTTCCAAGAGTTCATTGAATCCCAAAGAATGGATTTTTATGCTACAGGATAAACAAACTTATTTCTCATTGGTAAAAATGTATTGATTTGCAATGGTTCTTATTTTGATTAATATAAAGATGTATTTGAGTCTAGTTATAATGACTTAAAGTTTGCAGTCTGAAACCACAATTACTTTTCACCAACCTAAGAGTTAAAATGTCATATTTTTCAATCATTGAAATATGGATGTTTTTCTTCTTTTAATACTGAGCATATGTTTTTAGAAGTGGATAATACGCTTTAAAAAATTCACTATGATTCCTCACCTTTTTTGTCTCCTGAAACCAGTACATCTACTTTCTTATACGTACACTGTTTAAATAAAATTTAAATACCTAAATAGATTTTATTTGGGGTAAAATTGTTTTGTTTTTTATTTAAACATTATTTTTGTAGCTTTAAAAATTCTTCCACTTGTATATTTATTATTTTGATAGGACAACATAATGTATAAGAACATTTAGGTGTATCCCTAGTTCTTCAAAGCGTGCTTCACATACCTCTGTTTTATCCCCTAATGCTCTCTCCTTGACACATTTAATTTGTTTTTTGTTTTTGACCAAATGTGTGCATTCAACTGAAACAACAATACCATTTACCCTTTTCTTTGGCCACAATCCCAAGGCTAAATCTCTTCTCTCCTTTCTTTCTTCTTGACCTCACTGTTGCCATCAGAACATTTCATAATTTTCTCCTTACACAAAATAAGTTGTGTAAAGAAAATTGTAATATGAATTAGCTGAAAGGTTATCCTTTTCTAAATAACTGCTCTGATCAATTAAAAGGCCACATAGAAGCATTTGGAAAAGTTGAAAGCAGAATTTTGAGTTTAAGATTATTTAGATTACAAAAGCATTTATCTGAAAATCAATCAATTTGTCTGTATATCTGTCTAATCTTTGTTGTGCTAAACAATCATTCTTTGTGATATAGTAAAGACATGTCTTGATTTTGGTTTCACTTCATTCCTTTACAATGTATTCATTTACTATATAAGCTGACTTTTTACTCCATGGGCATGGAAAACCCTTAAAACTGGACATTTTATCTTCTGGGCATGTTCACATTTCCACAGTAGAGTGCTTTTTACTTGAGTCACCTTGACACAGGAAAATGAATATCTTATCTGGGTAGTCAATGTAGCTCTTCCCATGATTCCTTGAAATTCATTACTCAGTGCTGGTTTCAGCTCCTGGATCTTCTACTTATCTAGCAAGACTTATTGTGAGGACAAAATTTACCTTACTATAGCATTCTTTCTCCTTTCTGTTCACAGAAAATACTCTGATTTGACAAATTTTGGGAGAGCAAATTTATCCTATCAAAAATTGAAGCAAAAATAAACAAACAAACAAAAAACTTGCCTCTTGGATCCTCCTGAATATCAAGTAGTAGACCTATTTGTTTCTCTGTAGATTTTTCAGTAAATCTACAGAGTATCATCTTATTTTCTTTACTCAAAATTTTAGTTTCTTAAAAAAAGAAAAGAATATCCCCTATCTACAGAGATACATCATGCGTGATGATGCTTACTACTGATGCTCACTTTCTCTAGAATTAAGGTGAAGGACTATTTTAATTTATAAACAGTAGCTTACACACAAAGGGAAGGAAGAGAGTTCATAATCAAGATGTGATAGCATAAGTTCCATTACCACTCAGCCTTCTCTGACAGCTTTGGCTTGTGCCTGAAAGATCGAATACACCTTTCCTGGGGGGCCTTAAGACAGATTTTAAACTGTCTTGTCAACCCCCTCAGTCATATATATATATATATGGCTTCATGTATATATCAGTCATATAGACTGTTTCCCTGCAATAAATATTTTCATATCAGGAGGTGATATGTTGATATAACAAGCACCTAAAATATGGAATATAAACCTATTATATGGTTTATAATTCCCTAATAGGTAGGGGCTGGAAATATTTTAGGAAGCATAATAGAAAAAGCCTAGATTCCCCCGCACAGACTACTGGATGAAATATGGTTGTTATATACTGCCAGCAGAAGTAAGGAGCATTGAAGAAAATTCTGGTGTTGTTTTAAGGAACAGGTACAACATCATAAGTAGAATATTGGTAAAAATATGAATGTTGAAGGTTCTTCTGATGAGAGAAATGAGGAAACTTTTTTCTGAGGAGAGAAATGAGGAACATGTTATGCAAAATGGAGGAAAGGAGATTCTTTCTATATAATGGAGAACACTTAGCTGAACTGAGTGCTATGTTTATTTGGAAGCAGACTTTATAAGTAATGAATTTGTACATTTAACTGAAGAAATTCCCAAGAAAGTTCAAGATTGAAATTCTAACACCCAATATCTCATTTGGAGACAGGGTCTTTACAGAGCTAATCAAATTAAAATGAGGTCATTAGGATGGTCCTGGATCCAATATAACTGATCCCTCATAAAAGACAGAAATTAGGATACAGGCACACACACAAAGAGAAGGCCATGTAAACATGTTAAATGGTTATCTGAAAGCCAAATAAAAAGCCTTGAATAGATCTTTCTTTCATCGTCCTTAGGAACAACCAACCCTTTTATCTCTTTGACTTTAGAGTTTCAGCTTCCAATATCATGAGACAATAAATTGTTATTTAAACCATCCAGTGTGTGGTCCTTTTTACAGCAGCCCTAGCAAACCAGAATGACTAACACTTTCACTTCACTTTTAGTTTCATATGTGAAAGTGTTAGTCACTCAGTCATGTCCGACTCTTTGCAACCCTATGGACTTCCAAGCCTGCCAGGCTCCTCTGTCCATGCAATTCTCCAGACAGGAATATTTGAGCGGGTAGCCATTCCCTGCTCTAAGGGATCTTCCTCCGGACTCCAGGGATCAAATCCTGGTCTCCTGCATTGCACACAAATTCTTTACCATCTGAGCCATCAGGGAAGCCATATATACATCATATATGTACATATATATATATATGTGCATATATAATCATCTGTATGATTGTATATATGTATATATATGTATATGATTATATATATATGTATATAATCAATTTCAAAGTGAATGGATGAAGAAAGGCATATGGTAATCTGATTACTTCTCTTGAAAGAGCCCATTTTCCCAACCAGTGTGTCTGAATAGCTCCCTTATTTTTTCAATCTTGTCTTGTCACCTTTCCTTAAGATTATCATTTCAGTGGAAGTTGATGATATTATTATTTCGCTTATGTAGCACCTTGGATATAGTAGAGGTATAAGCGGGCCCTAGAATCTTAATGCCTGGGCTTGTGTCCTGGCTCTGCCATCTCTTACTTGTGGATGTCCTTTGGTAAGTTTTTTTTTTTTTTTTTTTTTTTTTGTTCATCTATTTTTACATCTTTTAAATATTTAGTAATGGTCTCACTTCTATACTAAAGTGAGAATTAAGTGGGATAATCTAAGTTAGATGCTAAGCATAATTTGATTTTTTATGTCTTGTTTTTGATCTTTATTCTCCTCTCCCAGAAACGGTTCAAGTCCATTTTTGTAACTCTTGCCCCTGATGACTGGTAGAGTGTAGTAACGAAGACCATGGACTTTGGAGAAGATGAGCCAGGACTTCAATGCAAGTTTGCTCCTTACTTGATTTATGATCAAGAGTAAATCACCAAATGTCAGAGTTGCTGTGAAAATTAGATAAAAATAATGGTTATAAACTATTCAGTCTGGTGCTTGGTACATAATAGTAATCAATATTTAGTAAATATTATGGGCACATCCCAAACAATGCTTCATAGTCAGCTATTCTTTCTAATTCATCATACCATCATATACAGAGCTGTGATCAGTCAGCTCTATGCACTGACTTTATTTTTTACATTCTCCCTCCCATTCTGGCCCATTTAATTCAGGCTTTTCAAAATCTTACAATAAGCAATCATTTCTCTTCTTATTTGTATGATCAAGTTTCTCTACTGTATCACAAATAAACCACAAATTCTTAGCTTTCCAGCTCCTATCTTATCTTTGTTCATGTCTGTCTGTCTCCAGAATCCCATAATTTCCTGGTTTGATATCATATCACAAGTAGAGTTGTTTTTCTTGAATTATTTCTCCCATATATTGTTTTCCTTCATTAGATTTCACTCTGTTGTATTTTTGAATCATCTCCTATGTGTCAATTATTTGACAATCTTTCTTATTCCAAAAACATTTGGAAAGGTTTCTCTCAGAAGTACCTTTTAAAGCACATTACATAGATGAATGTAAAGAGTATTATTTCCTTAGTCATGATTTATGCCACCTCTCTTAATAGTTAGCCTTTCATAGCTTAAATTAAGTTTTTAAATATTTTTGTATTTAGATGCTTTTATAGGTTACATTTGGTTCAAAATTGGAAAAGGATTATAATAAGACTGTTTATTGTTACCCCGTTTATTTAACTCATATGCAGAGGATGTCAAGCAAAATGCTGAGTGGGATGACTTACAAGCTGCTATCAAGATTGTCAGGAGACATATCAGTAACTGCAGATATGCAGATGATACCACTGGCAGAAAGTGAAGAGGAACTAAAGAGCTTCTTGATAGGGTGAAAAACGAAAGTGAAAAAGCTGGCTTAAAATTCAACATTCAAAAAACTAAGGTCATGATTTCCAGTCCTATCACTTCAAGACAAATGGAAGCAGAGGCAGATTCCCTTTTCTTGGGTTCTACAATCACTGCAGATGGTGACTGCAGCCATGATATGAGAAGAAGATTGCTTCTTGGCAGGAAAGCTATGACAAACCTAGACAGCATATTAAAATAATAATAATAATAAAGACATCTCTTTGCAAAGTTCCATATAGAATGGTCTTTCCAGTAGTCATGTACAGATATGACCATAAAGAAGGTAGAGCACCGAAGAATTGATGATTTCAAACTGTAGTGCTGGTAAAGACTCTTGAGAGCCTCGTGGACAGCAAGGAAATCAAACCAGTCAATCTTAAAGAAAATAAACCCTGAATATTCATTGGAAGGTCTGAAGCTAAAGCTGAAACTCCAATACTTCGGCCACCTGATGCAAAGAGCTTGACTCATTGGAAAAGACTCTGATTCTGGGAAAGATTGAAGGTAGAAGAAGAGTTAGAGAGAGGATAAGACAGTTGGATGGCATCACCAATTCAATGGACATGAACTTGGGCAAACTGTGGGAGATGATGAGGGTCAGAGAAATCTGGCATGCCACAGTCCATGAGGTCACAGAGTTGGACGTGACTTAGTGACTGACAACAACAACAGCAAATAGACTGGGTTGCGTTTTCCCTCCAAATTCACCTATTGAAATCTTACTCCCTAGTACCTCTAAATTGTATTATATTCGGAGATAGGACCTTTAAAATAGTAATTATTGTAAGGTGAATCATATGGGTGGCCCTTATTCTAAAATGACTGGTAGAAGCCAGACACAAACATTAAAAGGACCATGTGAAGACAAAGAAAACAGACCATCTGCAAACCAAGAATAAGAGATCTCAAAAGAAACCAACAGTGATGGCTCCTTGATCTTGAATGTCAAGCCTCTGGATTTGTGGGAAAATAAATTTCAATTGTTTAAGTCGCTCAATCTCTAGTACATATTATGGAAGCCCTTGCAAACTGATTTTTTAAATAAATTCACGTAAAATGAATAAGCTTTTTTTTTCCCTAGAGAAAACATTTACCTCTGCAGAATAATGGTAATCATTACCTGCTCCCAGTAAGTGAGCAGTATACTTGGTTCCATTAAAAAAAAAAAAAAAACATACAGAATAATATTAAGTGTTGATGCTTTAATTCCATTAGCAATTATGTTAGATGAAGCCTTCTTGGTTCATGGTTCCTCCCTGCAATCCATGAAGCTATTCCTTCTATTAATTGAAGATCAGGCCCCAAATGGCCAAATTTGAATTAATCAGTACAGTTGATGTTGAAATAAATAAGATACAATCTTTTGGAAGCACTTTCAAAAATTTAAGCAATATTATATTAATATAGCCAGTTCTGAATTATCCGATAATTATATAAAACTTGTAAAAGATGAAACAGTAATAAAAAACTGAAATATACAAAATATACAGAAATATACAGCAACAAAATTTAGAAAGCATTTTGGAATGTGGGGCAATAACATTTCTTCAATGCTTAACTTTTTCTAAAAATCCTGGTCTATCCCTGGGTGCAAATCATCTGTTGGAGTATATAAAAAGCAAATATTTTTCAGGCTTTTTTTTTTTTTTTTTTCAGCTTTTGTTTATCCCTAGTAAAGCTTAGGGTCATTTTCCTGGAAAAGTTACCACTCTTTACCAGTAGGCTCTCCCACTAGCTGTGATCTTATCATTTCTAGTTAGTCTTGGAACCTGAATAAGTTTTTCCAGCTTCAAAACTATCCCTTTGTAATTATCATAATTATAAAAAATAATTACAAATCTGGCAAGTACTTCTGACATGTTGCCTACTTAAGCCTCTTTAATAGTTTTCATTGCTCATAAAATTTCTTACTCTGTTAGGCTTCACTTGCAGAAAATCTGGCACCCAGCTTTTCTTCTCCTTTGGAGTTAGAGAAGGTTCAAAACTTATATTTTAGAATAGACGCATTTTAAAATAAAAGCAAATAATCTGTAGACACCAAGAAAAAACAGATAAAATCTCGTATAGTTTTGTTTCTATTCTCTGTTTGCTTATTCTCAGAATGCAACCACTGATAAAGATTTCATGTCCCATTCCACATCAAGCCTCTCTGATTTTGCTAATATTATTTTCTCTGTATTTAATTTTTTTGCTCCTTTCCTACATTTAATTTCTCTTCATCTTCTTCTTTTTATAAGTAAACTAAAATAAGAAATATATGACCACCTCATTTGACTTCTTTTTCACAACCATCCCTTGTGGGGTTAGGAAACTCTTCTTCGTTTTCTTTATTTATAACTTTTGTAACATTTACCATGTGATACTGAAAATACCTATTTACTTAACTGTCTCATTTAGCAAACCTTTTGCTTCTTGAAGACGGTGACCAGTTGTTTGCATTTTTAATGTGTTAGTATGCAGCAGCAACATAACATATTTACCTAGTAGATACTTAATATACCTTCACTGAAATAAACTAGACAAACACATTCTACTACATTTCTAAATTATGTCTTTGTGGGGGTGTGCTAAGTTGCTTCAATTCAGTTCAGTTCAGTTCAGTCACTCAGTTGTGTCCAACTCCTTGTGACTGACCTTAGGGATCATATCTTGCCAGACTTCTCTGTCCATTGGTTTCTCCAGGCAAGAACATTGGAGTGGGTTGTCATCTCATCCTCTGGGGGAACTTTCTGACCCAGGGGTTGAAATTGCATCTCTTTTGTCTCCTAAACTGGCAGGTAAATTTTTCTACCACTATCATTACTTGGGAAGCCTCAAAATTATGTCTTTATCATACATATAATATGACATTATATATAATAATACAATTAATTCTCTATGAAATATCAATGATCATATAAGGTAAGATTTCATATTTTCAAATACACATTCAGTTAACTCAAATGTAGTCATTTTTAGAGTGAAAATTGGCAGGAGTTTAATAGAAAATAACCAAAACTTTGCAGTTTGTAGCATGGAGCTTGAGAGGAAACTATTTCTTGTTTGTAGAAATGAAGATAATTTAGGTCACTAGGCTGTCCTTACATAGGTTGGAACTGGAGCAGAGTGTAAGCTAACCATCCTACGCTCTAGAAAAATGTGCCCTGTGATGCTTAATGACCACAACTAGTTAGGACTTCAGCTTTATGTCTCATCCAATAAGATCTCTCGTCTCTCAAGACAGTAACACGAGGAGTGAATCATAAGGAAATCAATAGTGTTATATTCAAACAAGGCTATTTAGATCAAAACACTTTCCATTTTCTCATTAGCCATGGAGCCAAAGGGGAAAGTGGGGAGGATCTGCATTCATTTAAAATTATACATAGATGGAACTCTTGGTTCCACTGCCTAGTGAAGGCTCCAAAGTGCAGACAATTAAATGTATTTTATTAAAACTAGCTTTAAAAATTCATGTTGTTTTCTTCCATTTATTCAATAATTGATTAATTACAGCCTGCTTTACTTCTCTTAGTGACATTTCCTAGCTTCATATATTCTTTATGTTTTTGAAGTTTGGTTCACTTTGGGAATTGTATTTTAACTTAACTTTTAAAAGAACTGAGGATATGTGATCTCCTTTAAAAAAAAAAAAAGTGGAAGGAGAACAAGATGGTGGAGGAGTAGCTGGACGTGGAGTACATCTCTCTTCACAGACACATCAGGAATACACCTTCAGACACAGAAGTGCATGCAGACACCAGCTGAGAGCAGACAGGAGTACCTAACAGGAGGAAAAAAATATACAGAACCATAAAAATCTCGGTAGGATAAAGGAACTAGAGGGGAAAACAGCAGTGTTAATAGGAATGGACCTGCTCTCTGACAGTGGGGGAACTGAAGCATGGGTCCAATCCCCACATAGGGCTATTGTCTGATTGAGAGGAGAAACATTTTAAGCTGAGAGTGAAACAGCTGATCTGGGGCAGCATAAATGGATTGAGAATCAGACAGTTCTTGCTGCAGCCATATGTACCCCAGACAGGGAAACAGGTCCCCTGGAAGGTGCAGCAGTTGGGAGCTGGAGTTTAGGGATTGTGGAGCAATCCAGGGCAAGAGCTGCTGTTGACTGTGGAGAGATGGATGGAGGGGATGTGAGGGAGGGGATTGTGATGAGAAATGCTGGTGGAGGAAAGCCAGGCAGCCAAGGAGGCAAGGTGATACTGCACAGTCATGCATAGGGTGTGGTGCCATCACCATAGCCTCTCTCCCCCCACGCACAAGTGTCAGCAGCTGAACAATAGAGGCTGGCCCATCAAATGCCTGACACTGAACTACAGAGTAGGACTCCAGCCAGGGTGCCCCTTTAAGTGCCTGACTTGCCAATCCACAGAGTAGGACCCTAGTCAGGGGGGCCCCTTTATGTGTTTAAGGTATGAACCAACAAAGAAGGACCCCAGGCAAGGGAGCCCTCTGAGTGCCTGTGTGGCCAGAGCTACTGAGAAAGACTAACCAAAGAGGCTTTCTGATCACCAGCTACAAGAGGCTCTAAAAAAGACCCTGATAGGGCCATAACTTTTGCAGTGGAGGCAGTCCGTGTCTCTGCACACTTAGAGTCCCTGCAGGCCAAGCAGCAGCACTACCTTCATGCTCAACTTTCACTGGGGCAGGGCTGCTACATGTAAAATATGTCTTGCATCTATGTGTGCAGGGTCACTCAGTCACGTCCAGCTCTACACAACCCTGTAGACAGTGGCCTGCCAGGCTTCTCTTTCAAGGGGAAGGGGGTTCTCCAGGAAAGAATACTGGAAGGTATTGGTCAATACTTGTTGCCATATCCTTCTGGAGTACTATATTTCCTGCTGCCCTAGCCACAAACTCCCTTGAGTTCCTGGTACTGCCAGAACCCCTGAGACTCAAGCAGCTGCACTACCTCCATACCTGGCCCTCACAGGGGCAAACCCAAATCCTCCAGGGCAGCCTCAGGAGCAAACCATAGTGGATGACCCACATGTAGTGGTGAAAATAAAACCACAAGGGTAGTGTGACTAAGGAAGAAGACCCAAAACCTTCCCACCAGCACTGCAAGCTACAATTAAATCCACACGATCAACTAGGTAGACTCTGTGTGTGTGAAATACATTAAAGGCCATCAAGAGCTCCAACAAAATAAAATGCACTAATTCTGATAGTTGTGAACGTTAGAGGCAAGAACATACAGGTGTAGGACCAGATTCAAACCTGAATAGTCCCCACAGCAGGTCCAGAGATCAGCACAGTGTTGGAGGGCATCCTAACGAGGTGAGGGGGACTATGACTCCCAGAGGGGAAAAGGACTCTGACAGCAGTGACACAAGAAAAGTATTTATTATTCTTATATTTTGACTTGTTCTGTAGATTCTTTTGGATTATTAGTTTTTTCTTTTTTCCCCCAGTTTGTTGTAGTTTTTATTGCCACTAAGATTTTATTGGCACTAGGAAATCAAATTAAGATTTTGACCATTTTTTATTATTATTCACATTTTTTATTGTTGTTATAAACCTCTATCTCCAGGTTGGGCTTTTGCATCTCTGTGGAGTTTTTCTTTTTTCCTCTTTTATATTTTTTTATTTTAATTTTTAATATTTTAAACCTATTATTATTTTTCTACATTTATTACTTTGTTTGCTTTTCCTACTGTTCTTTTCCTCTTACAGTTAATCTTTAATGTATATAAATCTTCTTCATCTACCTCTGTTTAACTCTGCATGTCCATTCTTTCTTTGTTTTCCTCTCAACATATTTGTTAGTTCTATTTTTATTGCTTTATTTCCCACTCAGCAACTTGCTTTAGTTTTGTGTTCCAGTTTTTGCTTTCATTAGTTTTGTTCTTAGCTGGTAAATATAATTTTTTTATTTCCTTTGTTTGCTGGATCAGTCTATTGTAGTTTATTTTAATTGGACTGTTTTGACTTTGCTCACAGGTGATTATGCATATGTGTATATTCCATTATTTAATTATTATTATCCTGATTTTGTAACTGCCATTTGTCTGAGGTTCATCTTTGGTTTCACATTTTTGGATATTTGTTTTAATCTCACTTAATTCCATAACATACTACTTGTGGACTACATTTCTGACCAGAGATCAAGCTCTGAGACTTGGAATAGGAGCACTGACTCCAAGACTACCAGAGAAATAACCTTATGGAGTATCAAATAGTGAGAACTCACACAAAGGAAACTACCTGAATACAAGACCTGGCATCACCCAGCCATTAGTAGCACCCTATGCAAGATGTCTCATCTAAACAATAAACAAAACAAAATACAAACCCAATCATCAGCAGACAAGATTAGCACTTCACTCAGCCTTGCTCATCAGAGGAAAAACAAACAAAAAGGGCTCAGCACAAATCTCACACTATAGGACTAACCATAGGAGGGCAGAAACCAAAACGAAGAAAGAATTCAACCTTCTTTAAGGAAAGAATTTAACTTTCCTTGAAGACTGGGAAAAGGAGACCTCAAACACAATAAATTGAAATAATAATAATAATGAAAAGGCAGGAAAATACTACACAAATGAAGCAGCAGACTAGAAACACAGAAGTCCAGATAAATGAGGAAGAAATAAGCAAACTTACTGAAAAACAATTCAGAATAATGATAGTAAAGATGATCAAAAATTTTGAAAACAGAAAATACAGAAATCATAAACAAAGATCTAGAAGAATTAAAGACTAAACAAGCAGAGACAAACAACACTGTTACTGAAATTAAAAATACTCTATTAGGAACCAATAGCAGAATATCTGAAGCAGAAGAACGAATCAGTGAACTGGAAGATAAAAATGGTGGAAATAACTTCTGAAGAACAGAATGAAGTCAAAAGGATGAAAACAACTGAAGATAGTCTCAGAAACCTCTGGTACAATATCAAATGCACAAACATTTGAATTATAGGTGTCCCAGAAGAAGAAGAGTAAAAGAAAAGGTATGAGAAAATTTTTGAAGAGATTACAGTTGAAAATTTCTCCAACATGGAAAACGAAATAGTCAATCAAGTTCACAAGGCACAAAGAGTCCCATACAGGAAAAACTCAGGAGAAACACACCAAGACACATAATAATCAAACTAACAAAGAGTAAACAGAAAGAATATTAAAAGTAGCAAGGGAGAAGCAACAAGTACCATACAAGGGAAACTTCATATACTTAAGAGCTGATCTTTAAATAGAAACTCTGTAGGCCAGAAGGGAATGGCAGGATATATTTAAAGTATTTAAAGAGAAACATTTACAACCAAGATTACTGTATTCAGCAAGGATGTCAATCAAAATTGATAGAGAAATAAAAAGCTTTTTAGACATGTGAAAGTTAGGAGAATTCAGTACCATCAAACCAGATTTAGAAGAAATGTTTAAAGGACTTACACAGTCAAGAAATACAAGAGAAGAAAAAAGATCTACAAAATCAACCACAAACAATTAAGAAAATGGCAATGGAACATATATATCAATAATTACTTTAAATGTAAATAAATTAAATTTCCCAACCAAAAGACACAGACTGGCTGAATGGATACAAAACAGGACCCACATATATGCTTTCTATAAGAAACTCATTTCAGACCCAAAGATGCATATAGGCTGACAGTAAGAGGATGGAAAATTATATTCCATGCAAATGAGAAGCAAAGAAAAGATGCAGCAGCAATCCTCATATCAGACAAAATAGACCTTAAAATAGAGAAGATTACAAGAGATTAGAAAGGACACAACATAATAATTAAGGGATAATTCCAAGAGGAAGACCTAACAATTGTAAATATCTATGCACCCAACATAGGAGCACCTCAATACATAAGACAAACACAGATATAAAGGGAGAAATTGACAGTAACACAATAACAGTAGGAGACTATTACACCACACTCATACCAATGGGCAGATCATCAAAACAGTAAATTAATAAAAAAAAAAAAGTCTTAAATGATATATTAAATGTAATGGATCTCATTGATATCTTCAGGACATTCCATCCAAATTCAAAAGAATACATCTTCTTCTCAAGTGCACATGGAACATTCTCCAGGATAGAATGACCCACATCTTGGGTCATAAATCAAACCTCAGTAAATACAGAAAATTGAATTGTATCAAGCATCTTTCCCACTGCAGTGCTGCTGCTGCTCCTAAGTCACTTCAGTTGTGTCCAACTCTGTGTGACCCCATAGATGGCAGCCTACCAGGCTCCCCCGTCCCTGAGATTCTCCAGACAAGAACACTGGAGTGGGTTGCCATTTCCTTCTCCAATGCATGAAAGTGAAAAGTGAACGTGAAGTTGCTCAGTTGTGTCAGACCCTCAGTGACCCCATGGACTGCAGCCTTCCAGGCTCCTCTGTCCATGGGATTTTCCAGACAAGAGTACTGGAATGGGGTGCCATTGCCTTCTCCCTGCAGTGCTATGAGACCAGATATCAATTACAAGAGAAAAACTGTAAGAAACACAGACACATGGAGATTAAACAACACGTTTCTAAATAACCAACAGGTTACTGAAGAAATCAAAAGGGAAATTTAAAAAATTTCTAGAAACAAATGACAGTGAAAACACGACAAATCAAAACCTATGGGATGCAGCAGAAGCAGTACTAAGAGAGAAGTTTATAGCAATACAATCCTACCTCAAGAAACAAGAAAACCATCGAATAGAAAACCTAACTTTACATCTAAAGCAACTGGAAAAAGAAGAACAAAAAAGCCCCAAAATTAGTAGAAGGAAAGAAATCATAAAGATCCAAGCAGAAAATAAATGAAAAAGAAATTAAAGAACCAACAATAAAGATTAATAAAACTAAAAGCTGGTTCTTTGACAAGATAAACAAAATTGACAAACCTTTACCCAGAATCATCAAGAACAAAATAGAGAAGAATCAAATCAACACAATTAGAAATGAAAAAGGAGAACTTACAACAGATAATGTGGAAATACAAAGGATTAAAAGAGACTATTATGAATAACTATATGGCAGTTAAATCAACAACCTGGAAGAAAGGGACAGATACTTAGAAAAGTTCAATCTTCAAAAAATGAGTCAGGAAGAAATAGAAATTATGAATAAGTCGATTACAAGCACTGAAATTGAAGCTGTGATAAAAAAAAATCTCCCAAAAAACAAAAGCCTAGAAACAGATGGCTTCACAGGAGAATTCTATCAAACATTTAGAGAAGAGCTAATGCCTATCCTTTTAAAATTCTTTCAAAAAATTACAGAGGAAGGAACACTTCCAAACTCATTCTACAAGGCCATCATCACCCTGACACCAAAACCAGACAATGACATCATGAAAAAGAAAACTACAGGTCAGCATCACTGATGAACATGAATGCAAAAATCCTCAATAAAATTTTAACAAATAATTAAGCAACACTTCAAAAATCTCATATATCATGAACAATCTGGATTTATTCCAGGCATGCAAGGATACTTCAATATATGCAAACTGATCAATGTGATACACCATATTAACAAATTGGAAGGTAAAAGCCGTATTATAATCTCAATAGATATAGAAAAATCATTTGACAAAATTCAGCACCCATTTATGATTAAAACTCTTCAAAAAAAAAAAGTATGGTAGGAACTTACCTCAGAATAGTAAAGGCCATATATGATAAGCCAACAGCAAATATTGTTCTCAATGGTGAAAAATTGAAAACTTTCCACTGAAGATCAGGAAAGAGACATGAGTGTCCACTTTAGCCACTATTATTCAACATAGTTCTAGAAGTCCTACCTATAGCAATCAGAGAAGAAAAAGAAATAAAAGTAATCCTGAACAGAAAATAAGTAAAGCTCTCACTGTTTGCAGGTGATGTGATACTGTACATAGAAAACTCTAAAGATAGTATCAGAAAATTACTAGAGCTAATCAGTCAATTTAGCAAACTTCAGTTCAGTTCAGTCACTCAGTAGTGTCTGACTCTTTGCAACCTTATGGACTGCAGCACATCAAGTCTTCCTGTCCATCACCAACTCCAGGAGCCTACTCAAAATCATGTTCATTGAGTCAATGATGCCATCTAACTATCTCACCCTCTGTCTTCTCCTCCTCCTGCCCTCAATCCCTCCTAGCATCAGGGTCTTTTCCAATGAATCAGCTCTTCGCGTGAAGTGGCCAGAGTATTGGAATTTCAGCTTTAGCATCAGTCTTTCCAATGAACACCCAGAACTGATCTCCTTTAGGATGGACTGGTTGGATCTCCTTGCTGTCCAAGGGACTCTCACGAGTCTTTTCCAACACCACAGTTCAAAAACAAAAGTTTCAGGATACAAAATCAATACACAGAAATCTCTTGGATTTCTATATACTAACTATGAAAAATCAGAAAGAGGAATTACGGAATCAATCCCATTCACCATTGCATCAAACAGAATTAAATATCTAGGAATAAACTTACATAAGGAGATAAAAGAACTGTACACAGAAAAGTATAAGACACTGATGAAAGAAATAAAATACAACATAATAGATGGAGAGATATTCCATGTTCCTGGGTAGGAAGAATCAATATTGTGAAAAGGATTATATTACCAAATCCAATCTACAGGTTCAATGTGTACCCTATTGAATTACCAATGACATTTTTCACAGAACTAGGAGAAAAATTTTTCACAATTTATATGCAAACACAGAAGATCCAAATAGCCAAAGCAGTCTTGAGAAAGAAGAATGGGGCTGGAGGAATCAACCTTCCTGACTTCGAATTACACTACAAAGCAGCAGCCATCAAGACAGTATGATTCTGGCACAGAAACAGAAATATAAACTAATGGAACAAAATGGAAGACCCAGAAATAAACCTATGCACCCATGGGTACCTTATTTTATCAAAAGAGACAAGAATATACAGTGGGGCAAAGACAGTCTCTTCAATAAATGGTGCTACACATAAAGAATGAAATTAGAACACTTCCTAATACAATACAGAAAGATAAACTCAAAATGGATTAAAGACCTAAATTTAAGACCAGAAACTATAAAACTCTTAGAGGAAAACATAAGTAGAACACTCGATGACATAAATCAAAGCAAAATCCTCTATGACCCATCTCCTAGAGTAATGGAAACAAAAACAAAAGTAAACAAGTGAAACCTGATTAAACTTAAAAGATTTTGCACAGCAAAGGAAACTATAAGCAAGGTGCAAAACAACCTTCAGAATGGGAGAAAACAATAGCAAATGAAACAATTGACAAATAATTAATTCCCAAAAGTGTACAAGCAGTTCACACAACTCAAAGTTAGATAAACAATCAACCCGACCAGAAAGCAGGAAAAAGACCTAAACAGACATTTCTCCAAAGACACAGTGATGGCTAACAAACACATGAAAAAATATTCAACATCACTCATTATTAGAGAAATGCAAATCAAAACTACAATGAGATATCACTTCACACTGATCAGAATGGCCATCATCAAAAAGTCCACAAACAATAAATGCTGGAGAGACTGTGGATAAAAGGTAATGCTCCTTCACTGTTAGTGGGGATGTAAATTGATACAGCCACTATGGAAGACTATAGGAATTCCTTAAAAAACTGGGAATAAAATGTCCATATGACCCAGCAATCCCACTCCTGGGCATATGCCCCAAGGAAACCAAAATTGAAAGAGACACATGCATCCCATTGTTCATTGCAGCACTATTTACAATAGCTAGAACGTGGAAGCAACCTAGATGCTCATCAACAGATGAAAGGATGCAGAAGTTACGGTACATATACACAATAGAATATTACTCAACCATTAAAAGGAATGCATTTGAATCAGTTCTAAAGAGTTGGATGAACATAGAGCCTATTATACAGAGTGAAGTAACTCAGAAAAAGAAAGATAAATATCGTGTTCTAACACATATATATGGAATTTAGAAACATGGTACTGAATAATTAATTTACAGGGGAACAATGGAGAAACCAACAGAGAATCAACTTGTGGACATGAGGAGAGGGTGAGATGTATGGAAAGAGTGAGGTGGAAACTTACACTACCATATGTAAAATGGATAGCCAAAAGGATTTTGCTGTTTAAGTCAGGAAACTCAAACAGGAGCTTTGTGCAAACCTGGAGAGGTGAGATTGGGGGGAGATTGGAGAGAGGTTCAAAAGGAAGGGGATATATGTATACCTGTGACTGACTCATGTTGAAGTTTGACAGAAAACAACAAAATTCTGTAAAGCAATTATCCTTCAATAAAAAAATAAATTAATTAAAAAAACATGTTTCAACTTTCTATAGTCATGAGTTGGTCTATATGGGTTTATTACTTATCAGTTTTTATGCTTCTCAACATAAAGCAGAGGTCATATGACTGGAAATGCAAGATGATTGTTTCTAAGATCTTAGGAATCTGTTCATATTCTACTTCAGTGTTATGAAACAGAAATATAATGTGAGTCACATATATTAAGTTTTCTAGTAGCCCCATTATTTCAGGGAGGAAAACAATTCTGACTCCATGTTGGAAACTGTTTCTTTGATTTGTTTTTATTATTATAATCATACTCAAAGGCTTGCCTGGAGAACCCTGCCTGTCTGCTTGAAGATAAATTAATGTGCCTTTGTTCAGCTCTTGAAGAGATAGTTCCTTCCTGCCCACCTGTGAATAGAAGAGATGAACACACTCCTTCAGAAGCCTGGACATTCCCTTGGAGAAGTTTTGCAAGGCTGAAGACTCTTTCACTTTTCTTCCCCACTGCAACTCCCTCTCTATTCTGCCTTTTGTCTTTAGTTGCACATTGCTTCCTTCTCTCTGAGCTATAAAAGAACTTGGCATCTAGATCCCAAAAAGATGGCTATTTTGAGACTCTAGCCTGCCATCTTCTTGGTCTACTGGCTCCCCCATTAAACACTCTTCCTTGCCTTAACAACTCATCTCTCAGGTTCATTGGCCTATTGTGTGGTGAGCAAAGCAAGTATCAATTCAATAACAATATTAAACAGAATAAAATAAATTATGAAATTAATTTTAGTGCTATATCTTATTTAACCTAGTGTAAAATAAAATTCATAATTTATGGCAAGAAAGATTTAAACATAAAAATGTTCCGTCACCTGACCCCCACTCCCCACCATACTGTGCATTGTGTATCTGCATTATGCATCAATTAAACCTCCTTCATTGGCATAAATATCTGCTCAACAGTAAAGAAACTCTCCTAGGGACCCACTTCAAACCTAGGGACACAAATAGATTAAAAATGAGGGGCTTGGAAAAAAATATTTTATGCAAATGGAGACCAAAAGAAAGCAGGGGAAGCAATATTCATACCAGATAAAATAGAATTTAAAATATAGACTACTGTAAGAGATAAAGAAGGACACTACATAAGGCTCAATCCAAGAAGAAGACATAATAATTATTGGTATATTAAGACCTAGCATAGGAGCACCTCAATACCTAAGGCAATGTTAACAACTGTTAAATGGGAAATTGATGATAACACAATAATAATAAGGGAGCTTAATACCACACTCAAAACCAGTGGACAGACCATGCAGACAGAAAATTAATGTGAAAACACAAGCTTTAAGTGATATGTTGGACCAGTTAGACATAACTGATATCAACAGGCATTTCATCTGAAAAAAAAAAAAAAAAGGAGTTTGCCTTTTTCTCAAGTGCACGTAATATACTCTCCAGGATAGATCACATTCTGGACCACAAATAAAGCCTTGGTAAATTAAAAAAAAATTAAAATATTTCCAAGCTGAATTTTTTATCACATTGCTGTACGATTAGATATCAACTACAGGGGAAAAAAAAAATAACTATAAAAACACAAACATAAATGGCAACCCACTCCAGTACTCTGGCCTGGAGAATCCCATGGACTGGGGAGCCTGGTGGGCTGCAGTCCATGGTGTTGCAGGGAGTTGGACACGAAAAAAAAAAAAAAGAAAGAAACTCTCCTAGTATCCACAACTCCTTAAGAGATAGCATTTCTTCTTTATCTTCTAAGGAGCCACGATGACACTTAGATCTGGATTGTGTAAACTGTCAATAATACATCATGTAATATATAGCGCTCTCTGAAAAGAAAAGAAAACTTACATAACTGCATTGACTTTTAATGGTGGACCAGTTCTCAAACTGTTCTGTGATGATCTTCTCAGGTTATAATCCTGAAATTTGGCATGAATAAACTTGTCTGTTTCTTTCTTAGAAGGATTGATTAATTTTTCATCACTTGATGACATTAGGATAAGAAAATATTAGCATTTCAACATGCAATCAATATAAATATTATTAATGAGTTATTTTACATTTCTTCTTAGTAATAAGTGTTTGAAATCAGGTGTGTATCTTACCCTTAGAGCGCATTTTTCTTTACACTAGCCTCATTTTAAGTGTTTAAGTGGGGACCATAGTGGACATCATGGCTCTATGTGATCTGACTGCAGCACCAAAATAATAATAAATCCTTTTGGAAGTTGCCTCATTGCATTTCACCATGTCCAAATATTAAAATCCTGAACATTTCTCTCTCACCATAGCTACCACCACCAAAAACAAACAAAAGAAACAAACTATGATTTATTTTACTTCAAAGTGTCTGCAGATTGTACTGGATGTGATAGGTTTATGATCAGTGCTTAGAGAGCAATTAACATTTGAATTAAGTCACATGAAGATAACAACAGGCGATTACCCATTTTAACAGTTGCTAAGTGGTGTTAATTGCTGGCTGTAGACCACAAGCTGAGCAATTTTCTGTATATTGTACAAACAAAACAAAACAAAATAGAACTTAAAAAATAAGTATTATCCCCATTATAATAACTTACAGAGCCTAGGAATAAAACATATTTTTATCACCTATGCCATTTGTAGAATTGACCAGTAACATATTGTTTGTGGGAGAAATGATATATATGTATGATTGTTCATTTTTATGTTCAGGTAATAAATAATAAAAATATTGTATATACAATTAGAAGTGTTCTAAACATTTAATAATTTTATAAAACTGTTAATGGATAGGAGTTTTTGATATTTACATTGATTAAGAGATATATTTAAAGATTAGTTTCAGGAAGCTCGGAAATATGAATCATAGTTAAAATAATTTTTTAAGAACTGTCCAAAGAAGTGTAGCTTATTAAATCATTAGACTATGAGGACTGAACTAAGTTGTATCAATATTTACTGACATTGCAGCTTTTAGCTTTAGTTCCTGAATGATAGCTAGAAAGATATCATTTGTTTCCATTTTGAGTCAATGGGACAGTGAAACAATAAACTGATCACATGGAGAAATTAAAGATGTTTAGTTATTTAAAATGGTAAACATGATAATTATAATTTATTTTTATTAATACATATTATTAAAATGAAGATTTTAATTTAATATAGACTCTTTCATGGTCTAGCTTAGGATACAAATTCATTCATTATTCTGACTACAGCTACTGACATAGAGTCCCCTTGCTTTCTCCTTCTGTGCTACCATCTGTTGATCAGTTTGGCTTTATGACTTGAACTTCATAGGTCTATAACGTATTGTGTATAATTTTAAGGGAGCTAATTGGGTTGTTATATTTGCCACCTGATGCTTGTTACAATTTTATCTTTTTCTACCAGGTAACTTTACAAATATAGTCAGGCTGTTGCAGGAAGGGAGATCGCTTCCAGGGCCTGAAACTGGGCTCTTGTCTAATACTCAGAAATGAATTGTCTGAGGACACACATGTGCTGATAAAGCAAGATATTTTATTGGGAAATGACACCCAGGTGGAGAGCAGTAGGGTAAGGGAATCCAGGAGAACTTCTCTGCTGCGTGGCTTGCAGTCCTGGGTTTTATGGTGATGGGATTAGTTTCTGGGTGGTCTTTGGCCAGTCATTCTAATTCGGAGTCTTTCCTGGTGGGGCACACATCACTCAGCCAAGACATATGCTAGCAAGAGGGATTCTGGGAAGTGGATGGACACACGATGTCTCCTTTCCACCTTTCCCAAAGTCTTCAGGTTGGTGGTGGCTTATTAGTTCCGTATTCCTTATCAGGATCTCCTGTCATAAAACAGCTCATGCAAATGGTTACTATGGTGCCTGGCCAGGGTAGGCGGTTTCAATCAGCGTGCTGCCCCTAACAAGGCTATTAACTATTACCAAGATGGCCTCAATTTTCTCCTCAACTCGACTACATTTCAGGCATGCATCTTCCCTATAGAGACATCTGATCACAGTCCCCTTTCTTGGAACATTTATTTTATAGCAATCATAAGTTCTTTCTCTGTCTCTTTGAGATGTAAATCTCTCAAACGTCACCAGTATTATAATCTAGACATATCTTTCTCAAGAATTAGGGGTCACTTTTTTGAAATATAAGAGCAAGAAAGACAAGATTTCAATATATCAGTCTCTGTGAGATGATCGATATCTAATTTGATATGTACCAATTAGCAAACACAGAACGACTAATTATATTGACTAATCTCACCACTCATTAATGCCCTGCAGTACTTTTCCACTAACTCATCCCAGTGTTCCAAAACTCCTCTGCTTTTTGTTTCAATGAACTTGGATTTAACTTTAACCTATCTCCCCTACCACAATAGTCTTAAAGACTAATGAAACCATCTTGAATAAAATTTTCCTTCCTGTTTAATTTCATTTTGCTTGACTCCTCAGTGTAACTTTTTTTTTTTTTGACTCTTTCAAAAGGTCCATATCTGGAATAGAAAATAAAGCCTTGAAAATTTACTTTATATAATTAAATCTTACACTTAAGGCAGTCTAAAATGACCAGCACTTAATCTAGTGTAGCATAGTTCACAAAATGTTTTGTATGAAAGTATAAGAACATGGAGAAAGGTATGGAAAGAAATGTTATCTGGTTGCCTTGGTTACATCAGAAAAATGAAGCTGCTGAGTGTGAAGGGGAGAGAAGGTAGACCTTAACTCCTTTTATGTCTTACTTTGTATTCTTTTGTATTTTAATTTTTTTTGGTTAATCTTAAAATTAAAATATATATGCTAAGATAAAATGCAAATCCAAAACAAGAAGAAAGAAAATTTGCAAACAATATTACTGTGGCTGTTGATTTCTTAGGGGAAATGATGGTTATTTACAAATAATAATTTTAAGATATATTTAGAAAGAAATTGTGAAGGCATGTATTAAAATTGCTTCTCTGGTGGCCGAATACTAAAGAATCCACCTGTAATGCAGAAGACATTGGTTCAGTCCTTGGGTTGGGAAGATCCTCTGGAGAAAGAAATGGCAGCCCACTCCAGTATTTGCTTGGGGAATCCCTGGACAGAGGAACCTGGTAAGCTACTGTCCATGGGTTACAAAGAGTTGGACATGATTGAGTTACTGAACACAGCACAGCAGCATAATTAAAATAGAATATATATATATTAATATATTAATATATATATTAATATATTAATATATATATTAATATATTAATATATATATTAATATATATATATA
>SJYA01002146.1:185920-309632 GCA_006410615.1 Neotragus moschatus | reverse complement strand
AGAAAACAATAGAATAGAATAGAATAGAATAGAATTTATAGAATTCTCTCCCAACCCAGATATTTCCACAAAGGTAGAAGAGAAAGGAAACAATGTTATTATTGAGTACATTAAACTGGAGTGTAATGTGCATCAGTTGTAATCTACTAAAAGACTGCAAACAGAAAGAAATCTCAAGCATATACATAGTCAAGCAGGTACAATCCATTAGACATATGTTCTCAAGATAAAGAATTACTAATCCTCAAGTAAGAGGACTTCACACTACCATTTGTCACAGATAATTTATCCTCCAATGACTTGGTAATTGATTTAACCATCAGTACTAATCAGTTGGTTTTATACAAAGGAAAAATAAACTTCTGATATCTTTATGAAAAGAGATACTTTTACAGACTAAAGTCTAAAGCCTGCTGAAGTGAGACTCCTATTCTTCAACAGAAAATGGGAAATGGGGCATTATTATCCCTCAATTCAGTTCAGTTCAGTCTCTCAGTTGTATCCGACTCTTTGCAAACCCATGAATCGTAGCACACCAGGCCTCCCTGTCCATCAGCAACTCCTGGAGTTCACTCAGACACATGTCCATCAAGTCAGTGATGCCATCCAGCCATTTTATCCTCTGTCGTCCCCTTCTCCTCCTGCCCCCAATCCCTCCCAGCATCAGAGTCTTTTCCAACGAGTCAACACTTCACATGAGGTGGCCAAAGTATTGGAGTTTTAGCTTTAGCATCATTCCTTCCAAAGAAATCCCAGAGCTGATCTCCTTCAGAATGAACTGGTTGGATCTCCTTGCAGTCCAAGGGACTCTCAAGAGTCTTCTCCAACATCACAGTTCAAAAGCATCAATTTTTTGGCTCTCAACCTTCACAGTCCAACTCTCACATCCATATATGACCAGAGGAAAAACCATAGCCTTGACTAGATGGACTTTTGATAGCAAAGTAATGCCTCTGCTTTTCAATATGCTATCTAGATTGGTCATAACTTTATTCCAAGGAGTCAGCGTCTTTTAATTTCATGGCTGTAGTCAGCATCTGCAGTGATTTTGGAGCCCCAAAAAATAAAGTCTGACACTGTTTCCACTGTTTCCCCATATGTTTCCTATGAAGTGATGGGACCAGATGCCATGATATTCGTTTTCTGAATGTTGAGCTTTAAGCCCAATTTTTCACTTTCCTCTTTCACTTTCATCAAGAGGCTTTTGAGTTCCTCTTCACTTTCTGCCATAAGGGTGGTGTCATCTGCATATCTGAGGTTATTGATATTTCTCCCAGCAATCTTGATTCCAGCTTGTGCTTCTTTTAGCCCAGTGTTTCTCATGACGTACTCTGCATAGAAGTTAAATAAGCAGGGTGACAATATACAGTCTTGAGGTACTCATTTTCCTATTTGGAACCAGCTTGTTGTTCCATGTCCAGTTCTAATTGTTGTTTCCTGACCTGCATATAGGTTTCTCAAGAGGCAGATCAGGTGGTCTGGTATTCCCATCTCTTTCAGAATTTTCCACAACTTATTATGACCCAGACAGTCTAAGACTTTGGCATAGTCAATAAAGAAGAAATGGATTTTTTTCTAGAACTCTCTTGCTTTTTCAATGATCCAGTCTGGGTAGGTGAAATAGACACTTTCCAGGTTCTTGAGAAAGACATTCTTGTCTCAGAAAGCTTGCAAAATGATTTAGCTTTTAGAAAAATGTATGTACATTTCAAAGAGACAGAGAAATCATTTATATTTACAAATTTTCAAAAGTAAAATATTATTCAAAAAGGACAGGAAAATTTGTTTTCTTTTTTTCACCAAGGACTATTGTCTCTTGTTGTTAATTTGTATTTTCCTTGGCAACTCCACTATGTTCCTTAAATGAAACAAACAAAAGAAAGATACTTTTAAAAAGCTTGAGCCATCTATTTACTCATTGAAGACAAAATCAACAGAAAGGTCATTACTTCTTGACTCAAGTATATATACAAAGGATCAGTGTTATGGACTGAATGTTTTTGCCCTCACTAAACATTAATGTAGTGCAGCCCTAACCCACAATGATGGTAGTATGAGTTGAAGCCTTTGGGAAGGAATTAGGATGGAGTCTGCATGAATGGCATTTATATAAGACCAAACATGAGAGAACTTATTTACTCTCTCTCTTTCTTCCACATAAGGATAAAAGGAAAAGGCAGCTATCTGCAAACCAGAAACAGGAAGAACCCTCACTGGACATGGAATCTGCTGGCACCCTGGTCTCAGACTTCCCAGATTCCAGAATTGTGAATAATAAACTTCTGTTAAATCACCCGATCTATGGTATTTTTTATAACAGCTCAAACTAATACATCAAGTCAACTCATAAGGCAGTCCTCCACTAATCTATGCATTTTCAGTTTAAGGAAAAATAATTTGTTTCCTTATTTAGTCTATAGTATTTGTTAAGGATTCTCTAGATAATAAAACATATCTATAGGGAATAAAATAAAAATAATCATTAATCAAATATTGTCAACATTTTAGGTAAATTTTCCAGTAGTATTTTAATACATTTTAATATACTTGAAATCATAATGTGCATATGTGTATATATATATATATACACACACACACACACACACATAATGTGTTACACACAAACACACTTTATATATATATATATATATATATATATATATATATGTTCAGTTACTAAGTTGTGTCCAACTCTTTTGTGATCCCATGGATTGTAGCCCACCAGTTTTCTCTGTCCTTGGGATTTCCCTGGCAAGAATACTGGAGTGAGTTTTCCTTTCCCTTCTCCAGGGGGTCTTCCCAACTCAGGGATCCAACCTGCATCTCCTTCATTGGCAGGCACATTCTTTACCATTGGATTCATCAGGGAAGCTTCATATAAATATATGCAAATACACATGTATACATATAGTTAATAGACTTTTAAACTTAGTTCTATATGTGTTTTAATTGTGCAATTAACTGTAAAATTATTCAGTATAGATGATATACTATTTTTCTAAGCTATGTTTTAGGAGTTGTTAGTTCATTAATCAGTAATTCACACACCAGGAGGAGTCAACTAGCATTTATCAAAGATAACAAGCAACAGAGGCTGTTGCAATGAGTAATCTAGCTATCTCGATACCCCATCTGTAGCAGCTGCCTCATATAATGGATGTTAGAACTATGTTTTTATTGTTAAAATTAGCTAATTCACAAAATGATTGTTAGAAATGGTTTTGAAGATAAACGGATTATCTAAAATATTGTAGAGCCCTTTCCCCAACATTGCACTAGCGTGGTATAAAAAGTCAGGGAGCATCTTAATATGTAATGCTAGAAAACCTCCTTAGGCTTGATTCCTAAATAGCCAGTATTCTGACCCTTTTTCTGAGGATTCCTGAGTCCATAGCCTTGATAGGTGGCAGGATAAATACGGTAGCTAGAACATGTCCCCTTTGTCTCAGGTGAACCTTTGACAGAGGATGTTTTGAGAACTCCAAAATACACAAAGAGATTATAGTAGATTCAGTGTCATGCTTTTTCATTATATTTGCTTATTTTAAGTCAGCATGTATGGCAGAAAAGGTCAGAGATTTGCTGTCATTATAACTTTCTTGTGGAATAATTCTGAAAAAGCAGCTACCCCTCACCCAGGGTTACCAGTGACTATTAACGATGCCAAAATAACATATAGTTCTCTAAGATAAATTGTTATATGCCAGTTTGGAATGTAAATATCTCCCTTATTTGCATTTGTTTATAAACGCTCTTAACTGAATCCTTTGTAAAGTTAGTTATTCTAAAATTAATCTAATCAGGATCAATTGATAAGCATATGGGTTAGAAACCATGTAGCAAAAAAAAAAATTCTTGTTCTTGAATCTTTTAACTTCTAATAATTTTACTGTTATATAATGCCAAAAATTATATTACTTCCATAAAACATATGACTGTAGCTCTTTATCAACTGTCAAGTTGTTTTCTAGGAAATAAATACTGCTTATAATTCCTCTATTTCTCTGAAAGTTAGAAAGATACTTCCATTTTCTCTAAATCATCTTTTATTTTGAATGTATTCGGAAAGGAAAAAAGTCAAGCTCTTGACATTTCAAGACAAACTATCTTTACCAACCATCTTTCTCTTCTATTTCCACTCACAGTGCATATTACACACATACGGATAAGCAGTAACCTATGTGGAAAGAAGGGATTAGGGGCATCTTTTTAATCACTGGTGTGATCAGGGAATAAATTCTTATTCTTTCACTCAAGATAAACTCAAACAAACATCTAGGAATTTTTAGCTTTGTGAAAAGGGCAATAGCTAGAGGAAAATATCAGGGTATTAAATTCGCAGAAGCCAAGTTATCAATCAAACCCAGAGTAAGTGATGAACAGAACACACTAAAAAGGAAGAGACTACACCAAAAAGCATTGCTTAACCCAGGTTGCAAGATGTGCAAGAGCTACCCCTGCAAGTATTATGAATGATATTGTGGTTTACTTTGTTTAGGAAAATTTAAGATATTATAACCAATGAAATATTAAGATTTATTTGTGATCATTGCTGGTGGGAGTTAGGGGCAAAATTAGAGGACTTTATAGATAGTAAGTTGGTTTTTCTCTCTCTCTCCATGTGCACGTATTGGTACTTTATTTATTTGGGGTATCCCATCTATTAATTACAGGGCTTCCCAGGTGGTGCAATGGTGAATAATCTGCCTGCTAATGCAAGAGATGCAAGAGACCTGGGTTTGATTCCTGGGTCAGTAAGTTGCCCTGAAGAAGGAGATGGCAAACCACTCCAATATTCCTCCTTGGAAAATTCAGTGGACAGAGGATCCTGAAGGACTACAGTCTGTGCAGTTACAAAGAGTCGGACACGACTCAGCATACACACATGCGCACTCTGTGACCATAGCATATTTGATCATGCTTCCTCTAGCATAACTTATAAATTGTATATATATTTCTACATGGCTAATAGAGAACTGGATGTGAGAACTCAATAAGACTAGAGTGTAACTCCTTTTATGTCATTTGCACATTTTTACATCTTACGAGTAGTTTGTTAATCTTGTAATTAACAATATATAAAAATCAAAAAAATATTAAGCTAGTACTGCATAGTAATTATTATATAAATGAATAAAAATAAATGTAAAAGTAACATTGAATCAATATAACTTTTTAGTAATAATCTTTTAGCTGAATTTGTGTGTATGTGTATGATGAATGTCATGTGTGGGGTATTTAGAATCTCTTTAGTGTTCAGAGTAAAATCATACCATATATATCCTAAAACAGAACTGGTAACTTCTACTGAGTTATAGTTGCTAGTTTTTTGGTTATTCTTATTTTATTTTAACAAAAGAATAAACTATCAGTTAAGAACTGTAAAGTCTGAACCAGATTAAACAAAAAAAATTTAAAGTGCTGGTTCAGTTCTTATTAATTAGTTTGATTTAAAAGGTAGATAATTGAACTGAATCAGACTGAATTTTTTCAAACTCCCCACCCATGAGTTAATAATCAATACATAAAAAATGTATCTGTGTGATATAAGGTCTTGAATGCCTCCTTATTTTTATACACCAAATCAATTTAATTCCTTTAATTTCACTTTTTTCCCAGCAGGTATAGTCTCTGATTCTGAAAAAATTAATGGAAACTGAATAAGTAAGTTCTAACATTATATTACCATTTTTGAAACTGCAATGTAGCCATTTATTTTTTTTTCTTTTTAAACTTAATATATGGTCTGAAAAACTTAGTTAAATATGCAGATGTATTCAGAATGAAGACAATAGACAACTATAATAGGAGGAGCTCATTTGTATGTAAATGATTTTGTAAAGAAGTAACAGAGCATGTATTTCTCCTCATTATAAAAAATTTCAATACCCTGAAAAATAGCCTTGTTACAAGAAATTAAGTTAAGGAATGTAAAACACAATTTCATAATAGGTAAAGCAATTGTTTGGCTATCTGATATGCGTGAATATTTTTCTAAGAAGTAAATGCAACCTCTCAGACTAACAAGAAAGAATCTGATCAAAGCCTTATCATCTGCACAATATTCTGTGCTATCATTTTCTCTTCAAGCACCTATCAAAGTAATGTTAAATGAGCATATTTTTAAAGGCAAACTTCTAAACCATTGCACATGTTATCATTATTTATTCGTAAAATATGTCTCCAAAATGGTATGATTCTTTTGCACTGAAACTGAGAAAGGAAAACTTCCTTAAAGAAACTTTAAAAAACAATTTTACATAAATCAGTAAGTTCTTTAGCTAGACAACTAGACAAATTATAGACCTTTGAAGTTTAAGAAGTTTAAAATCTAATGTTAAAGAGAATGAATGTCATACCATATATCTACATAGCTAATGAAATTTGTTAACATTTTGAATCTTCACCCTGATGCAATCACAAAGAAAACCCTAAGATACATTTAGGTCATTGTATTGCAGAAAATTCCCTAGGGCTTCCCTCATAGCTCAGTCGGTAAAGAGTCTGCCTGCAATATAAGAGTCCTGGGTTCGATTCCTCAGTGGGGAAAATCCCTTGGAGAAGGAAATGGCAATCCATTCCAGTATTCTTGCCTGGAGAATTCCATGGACAGAGGAGCCTGGCAGGCTACTGTCTATGTGGTCACAAGAGTCGGACATGACTAAACAACTAAAAGCATACACTGAGGAAACTAAGTCATAGAAATATAAAGCAATTAGGTTAATTTTATTTTTTTAAATTACTTTCTTGAATTTGTTACAAAACTGATTATGTATTATGCTTTGGTTTTTTGACTACAAAGCATGTGGGATCTTAGCNCTGTCTATGTGGTCACAAGAGTCGGACATGACTAAACAACTAAAAGCATACACTGAGGAAACTAAGTCATAGAAATATAAAGCAATTAGGTTAATTTTATTTTTTTAAATTACTTTCTTGAATTTGTTACAAAACTGATTATGTATTATGCTTTGGTTTTTTGACTACAAAGCATGTGGGATCTTAGCAACCCAGCCAGGGATCGAACCTTCACTCCCTGCATCAAAAGATGAAGTCTTAACTCCAGGACAGCTAGGGAAGCTCTAGTTAATAACATCTCAAGAGAAAGAATCATAACTCATTTTTAAGAATGCTAATATAGTTTAAATAATATTGCTAAAATATTAAAGTTTCAAATGTCAAGTGATAAAAGCTAACTTTAAAATATATAGCATTTTAATTCACTTTCCAAAAAAAAGTTAGTTCATTTTGCACTCATACTCATTTTACACATAGACCTCAACAACTTGCATGCCTTTGCCATATTGGCAAGTTGGTAATATGTGTAGGAAACTATTCCATTATGAGAGAGCATCCTCTTTTTTCCCAAAGCCTTATCAGCTAGAATAATTCGACAACTTTGAGCATAATTGCCTTTATAAGGGACAAACAAACATACAATACAGCATTAGGATATGATAAAAAGGAACAACATTTGGTCTGAAAGTGCTTGCCATTAATCACAGGTATAGAAAAAAATGAATTACTGTAATTGCAATTATGATAGGAAAAAACAAGTGACCCTTTAATTTGATGCTCAAGTTATTGGTGAGGCTCAAAAGTTATAAAAAAGGCTACTCTTTGAATTCATTTTTAATATGAATTTATTTATTTTAATTGGAGGTTAAGTGCTTTACAATACTGTATTTTGCCATACATCAACAAGAGTTCGCCACGGGTATACACGTGTTCCCCATCCTGATCCTCCCTCCCTCCTTCCTCCCTGTACCATCCCTCTGGGTCATCCCAGTGCACCAGCCCCAAGCATCCAGTCTCATGCATCAAACCTGGACTGGCTATTCATTTCATATATGATATACATGTTTCAATGCCATTCTCCCAAATCATCACATCCTCTCCCTCTCCCACAGAGTCCAAAATACTGTTTTATACATCTGTGTCTCTTTTGCTGTCTCGCATACAAGGTTATACTTAGCATCTTTCTAAATTCTATGATAGTTATTATCTTATTAAATTATTCAAGAAAGTGCACCATCCATAAAAGTACTCTCAATAAGAAAGTGAATCTTGACTAGTCAAGGAAGATTAAAAATCAATGGAAGCCAGAAGGAAATTAAAAGAGAATGCATTAGACCTTGATATAATAAAATTATTTTGATATAATGATTTTGATAGTATAGCCTTGCATTATTTTCTATAGGTACTATAGAAGAACTTTTATAAATGCATGCTGTGTTGCACTTAGTCATTCAGTCATGTCTGACTCTCCATGATTCCATGGACTGTAGGCCTCCACGATCCTCTGTCCATGAGGATTCCCCAGGAAAGAATGCTGGCGTGGGATACCATGCCCTCCTCCAGGGGATCTTCTCAACCCAGGGATCAATCCAGGTGTCCATCATTGTGGGCAGAATGGGCAGACTCTTTACCATCTGAGTCACCAATGAAGCTCAAGTATACAGGGATTGTGTAATCTATCCCTTCCACAGGGAATCTTCCCAACCCAGAAATCGAACCAGCGTCTCCTACATTGCAGGTGGAATTTTTAACAGCTAAACTGGGGAAGCACTAAAAGACACATATTTAATATATATTTTATTGATTTCAGTTTTAAACTGAACTCCCATAAGATTCCTGAATATTTAGTATCTATAAGAACTACTTGAAAAGTAAAAGCCATATGATTATCTCAATAGATGCAGAGAAAGCCTTTGACAAAATTCAACATCCATTTATGATTAAAAAAACAAAAAAACACACGCAAAAAAACCTCTACAGAAAGCAGGAATAGAAGGAACATACCTCAACATAATAAAAGCTATATATGACAAACCCACAGCAAACATTATCCTCAATGGTGAAAAATTGAAAGCATTTCCCCTAAAGTCAGGAACAAGACAAGGGTGCCCACTTTCACCACTACTATTCAGCATAGTTTTAGAAGTTTTGGCCACAGCAATTAGAGCAGAAAAAGAAATAAAAAGAATCCAAACTGGAAAAGGAGAAGTAAAACTCTCACTGTTTGCAGATGACATGATCCTCTACATAGAAACCCTAAAGACTCCACCAGAAAATTACTAGAGCTAATCAATGAATATAGTAAAGTTGCAGGATATAAAATCAGCACACAGAAATCCTTTGCATTCCTAAACACTAATAATGAGAATATATAAAGATAAATTAAAGAACCAATTCCATTCACCATTGCAACAAAAAGAATAAAATATTAGGAATATATCTACCTAAAGAAACTAAAGACCTATGTAGAAAACTATAAAACATTGGTGAAAGAAATCAAAGAGGACACTAATAGATGGAGAAATATACCATGTTCATGGATCAGAAGAATCAATATAGTGAAAATGAGAATACTACCCAAAGCAAACTATAGATTCAATGCAATTCCTATCAATTTACCAATGGTATTTTTCACAGAGCTAAAACAAATAATTTCACAATTTGTATGGAAATACAAAAAACCTCGAATAGCCAAAGCAATCTTGAGAAAGAAGAATGGAACTGGAGGAATCAACCTGCCTGACTTCAGGCTCTACGACAAAGCCACAGTCATCAAGTCAGTATAGTACTGGCAAAAAGACAGAAATATAGGTCAGTGGAACAAAACAGAAAGCCCAGAGATAAATCCACACACCTATAGACACCTTATCTGACAAAGAAGGCACGAATATACAATGGAGAAAGGACAATCTGTTTAACAAGTGGTGTTGGAAAACTGGTAAACCACTTGTAAAATAATGAAACTAGAATACTTTCTAATACTATACACAAAAATAAACTCAAAATAGGTTAAATATCTAAATGTAAGACCAGAAAATATAAAACTCTTAGAAGGGAACATAGGCAAAACACTCTCCAACATAAATCACAGGAGGATCCTCTATGACCCACCTTCCAGAATATAGGAAAAACAAACAAAAATAAACAAGTGGGACCTAATTAAATTAAAAGCTTCTGCACAACAAAGGAAACTATAAGCAAGGTGAAAAGACAGACTTCGGAATGGGAGAAAATAACAGCAAATGAAGTGACTGACAAACAACTAATCTGAAAAATATACAAGCAACTCCTGCAGCTCAATTCCAGAAAAGTAAATGACCCAATCAAAAAATGGGCCAAAGAACTAAATAGACATTTCTCCAAAGAAGACATACAGATGGCTAACAAATACATGAAAAGATGCTCAACATCACTCATTATCAGAGAAATGCAAATCAAAACCACAATGAGGTACCATTTCACTCCAGTCAGAATGGCTGCTATCCAAATATCTACAAGCAATAAGTGCTGGAAAGGGTGTGGAGAAAAGGGAGCCCTCTTATACTGTTGGTGGAAATGCAAACTAGTACAGCCACTATGGAGAAGAGTATGGAGATTCCTTAAAAAACTGGAAATAGAACTGTCTTATGACCCAGGAATCCCACTGCTGGGCATACACACCGAGGAAACCAGAATTGAAAGAGACACATGTACCCCAATGTTCATTGCAGCACTGTTTATAATATCCAGGACATGGAAGCAACCTAGATGTCCATCATCAGATGAATGGATCAGAAAGCAATGGTACATATACACAATGGAGTATTATTCAGCCATTAAAAAGAATACATTTGAATCAGTTCTAATGAGGTGGATGAAACTGGAGCCTATTACACAGACTGAAGTAAGCCAGAAAGAAAAACACCAATACAGTTTACTAACGCATATATATGGAATTTAGAAAGATGGTAACAATAACCCTGTATGCGAGACAGCAAAAGAGACACAGATGTATAGAACAGTCTTTTGGACTCTGTGGGAGAGAGAGAGGGTGGAATGATTTGGGGGAATGACTTGGAAACCTGTATAATATCATATAAGAAATGAATCACCAGTCCAGGTTTGATAAAGGATCCTTGGGTTTGGTGCACTGGGATGACTCAGAGGGATGGTATGGGGAAAAAGATGTGAAGGGGGTTCAGGATGGAGAATATGTGTACGCCCACGGAGGATTCATGTTGATGTGTGGCAGAATGAATGCAATATTGTAAAGTAATTAGCCTCCAATTAAAATAAATAAATTTAAATTGAAATAATAATAATAAAGAACTACCTGATGAAATAGTTACACGTGCACATCTTTATTCCTAATTTCAGAGATATTTAATTTGTTCCTGTCATGTAGACATAGGAATCTGCATTTCAACGAGCAGACAGGCGGTTCTGATGCAGGTGCCCCATCCACTTAGATTAGAGATTCTGCTAATATAACTAACATGTAATTAGCATTACTGAATACAATGAAAATATAAATTTTGATTATATGAAATATTGAAATAACTAACAAAACATCAGAGATTAATAAATGCATCTTTAAGGAAAAAAATAATGTCCTATTTTCAATGCAAAGAGTGATCAAAATCATTTAAGGAGATGAATTAAATAGGCATAATATTGTTATTTGGGCTTCCTTAGAGGCTTAGACAGTAAAAAGAAAAAACAAACAAACAACAACAACAAAAAAACCTGCCTATAATGCAGGAGATATACGTTTGATCCCTGGGTTGGTAGGATCCCTTGAAGAAGGAATTGGCAACTCACTCCAATATTCTAGCCAGGAGCACTCCTTGGACAGAGGAGCCTGGTGGGGGTACAGTCTATGTTGTCACAAAGAGTTTGACATGACTAAGTGACGTTGGGACAGAGACAGACATGTTATTTTAAGTTATATTATTTAATTTACTTTTAGTTAATGGCAACCCACTCCAGTGTTCTTGCCTGGAGAATCCCAGGAAAGGGGGAGCCTGGTGGACTGTCTTCCCTGGGGTCGCACATTGTTGGACATGACTGAAGCGACTTAGCAGCAACTTAGCGGCAGCATTACCAAAAGAATCAAAACACTATTTAGTTCTGGAGGAGGTGGAAATGGGTGGGGATAGAGTAGTAAAACATTTATTTTATAATTTTTATAAGGTTTTTTTTTTTTTTTTCCCCAAGTGAATATATACTACTGGAAAAGGTTAGTTTTCATTCCAATCCGAAAGAAAAGCAATGCCAAGGATGTTCAAACTACTGCACAATTGTACTCATATCACACACTAGTAAAGTAATGCTCCAAATTCTCCAACTCAGGTTTCAATAATATTTGAGCTGAGAACTTCCAGATGCTCAAGCTGGTTTTAGAAAAGGCAGAGGAACCAGAGATCAAATTGACAACATCCGATGGATCATCAAAAAAGCAAGGAAATTCCAGATAAAGATCTATTTCTGCTTTATTGACTATGCCAAAGCTTTTGGCTGTATGAATCAGAATAAACTGTTGAAAATTCTGAAAGAGATGAGAATCCCAGACCTTCCTCTTGAGAAATTTGTATGCAGGTCAGGAAGCAACAGTTAGAACTGGACATGGAACAACAGACTGGTACAAATAGGAAAAGGAGGATGTTGAGGCTGTATATTGTCACCCTGCTTTTTTAACTTATATGTAGAGTACACCATGAGAAACTATGGGCTGGATGATGCACAAACTGCAATCAAGATTGTCAGGGGAAATATCAATAACCTCAGATACACAGGTGACACCACCCTTATGGCAGAAAGTAAAGAAGAACTAAAGAGCCTCTTGATGAAAGTGAAAGAGGAGAGTGAAAAAGTTGGCTTACAGCTCAACATTCAGTAAACGAAGATCATCGAATCTGGTCCCATCACTTCATGGCAAATAAATGGAGAAACACTGGAAACAGTGAGATATTTTATTTTATTGGGCTCCAAAATCACTGTAGATGGTTACTGCAGTCATGGAATTAAAAGACGCTTACTCTTTGGAAGGAAAGTTATGACCAACCTAGATAGCATGTTAAAAAGCAGAGACATTACTTTGTCAACAAAGATTCATTCTAGTCAAAGCTATGGGTTTTCCATTATACATATATGGATGTGAGAGTTGGACTATAAAGAAAGCTGAGTGCTGAAGAATTGATGCTTTTTAACTGTGGTGTTGGAGAAGACTTGAGAGTCCCTTGGAATGCAAAGAGATCCAACCAGTCCAACTTAAAGGAAATCAGTCCTGAATATTCATTGGAAGGACTAATGTTGAAGCTGAAACCCCAACACTTTGGCCACCTGATGCGAAGAGCTGACTCATTGGAAAAGACCTTGATGCTGGGAAAGATTGAAGGCAGGAGAAGGGGATAACAGAGGATGAGATGATTGGATGGCATCACCAACTCAATGGACATGAGTTTGAGTAAACTCCGGGAATTGGTGATGAACAGGGAGGCCTAGCATGCTGCAGTCCATATGGTTGCAAAGGGTAGGACACAATTGAGGAACTAAGAACCGAAATAGGAAGTACCTGCAATCGACTGCCATATCGAATCTTTGCCACTCAGTGAGCTTGAATCACAGCAGCATGTTCATTCTTCCAGGTATTCCCCTCTCTTCTTCCAGTGAGCTTAGAGGGACTGGTGAGGATAATCTTGCTTTGAGGAGTTCTTTGAGAACTTGCTCTACTCAGGACATCTATACCTGGATGCTCCAATAAATATTTTGTATTGTTTTTATTATTGCTTGTATTGTTTTAGAACGCTATGCTTTACTTGGCATAGCTTCCTTTTAAAGCACACATTCAAGTGAAATTTATAATTGTTTCATTTCTAAGAATAAATTTAATTCTGATATTAAAAAAAAAAAAAACTCCATGGCATTTGTAAAATACATAACTATGTCAGCTCTATATGACTCTCTATATGACTAGAATGTGCAGGTGGAGTTTCAAAAAGTCTAGAATGTTTTGTGGCCCCTGTTTGAAACAAATGCATTTTGTTATATATAATTTAGATGAACTTATGGCTTCATTTTAGATCTATCTCTTATTTTTCTACCTTTACTTTCCTCTACTTTTCATTTGTTTTTTGCTGTTGAAGGGGAAAATACTGTTTATTTTGGCATTGGATCTTTTTAGAGCAAGTATTGTCTCTGCCTCTTCTAAATTATAAGATTGTGGAAAAGATACATGATCTATTGATGTAAACATTGATCTCTTCATCTTTACAAATGAATTGTTATCAGTATCCAGCTCATAAGTTTTTTTAGGAGACTAAATGAAATAATGTTAGTATAACAAATAACATATAGCCTCGCATGTAGCAGTTATTAACCATTATTGCTGTGCTAACATTCTTTAAACCTTTTCTAGATAAGAAATCAGTCTGCATAAAATGGTACCTCATTGTGGTTTTGATTTGCATTTCTCTGATAATGAGTGATGTTGAGCATCTTTTCATGGGTTTGTCAGCCATCTGTACGTCTGCTTTGGAGAAATGTCTGTTTAGTTCTTTGGCTCATTTTTTGATTGGGTCATTTATTTTTCTGGAATTGAGCTGCATAAGTTGCTTGTATATTTTTGAGATTAGTTATTTGTCAGTTGCTTCATTTGCTATTATTTTCTCCCATTCTGAAGGCTGTCTTTTCACTTTGCTTATAGTTTTTTTTGTTGTGCAGAAGCTTTTAATTTAATTAGGTCCCATTTGTTTATTTTTGTTTGTATTTCCAATATTCTGGGAGGTGGGACATAGAGGATCCTCCTGTGATTTATGTCGGAGAGTGTTTTGCCTATGTTTTCCTCTAAGAGTTTTGCAGTTTCTGGTCTTACATTTAGATCTTTAATCCATTTTGAATTTCAATGCATAATACTGATGCTTGAGGCTGGTTCACTGGAATGGCCCAGAGGGATGGTACAGGGAGGGAGGAGGGAGGGGGGCTAGAGGTGGGGAACATGTGTATACCTGTGGTGAATTCATGTTGATGTATGGCAAAGCCAATACAACATTATAAAATAATTAACCTCCCATTACAATAAATAAATTTATATTAAAAAATCAGCCTGCTTATTTGTGTATATGTATATACATATGTATGCATATTTTACATACATTATATTAATATATATGCATATATAATCATATATGTGTATACTATTTGAATCACAGCTATTTTGACCATAGCATGTAAATAGTCTCTTTACATCTTTATTTTCTACTTTATTATAAATTTAACTTACCTGGTTTTAAGAGAGAACCCAATACCTTGGCATCCAGCAGAGAATATACATTCAGAATAATGCTTCCAGCTTGCTATAAATGCCTGTCTATGAATACAACTTGATGCAACTATAAAAAGTGTTTTGTAGAGAAATATAGGAAAAAGAACAAATAATGAAAAATATAAGTATATTCTAATAAGTTTCTAAGAAAAAGGAAATATATGCATAAAATACTATTAAACTGAAGGCTGGTACATGATATGTCAAAATGTATTCCATGTTTTCATCTGAGGTCCAAATAGCATTCTATTCTTAGAAATTCTTTTTCCATGAAGTGTCTCCTTTCCCACACAGTTCAGTGAAATCACCTTTCTTTTGTGGAAATAAAACACACTGTCTTGGAAAGCACATTCATATTATCATTTAACTGGTTGCTATTCAAATGAAAATGAGTCTCCATAAAGTAAACTCCCCTTTCTGTCTTATCACTTTCTTTTACATTTTATTTTTCTTCCTTGTTGCTTTATTTTCCTTCCCCTCTTCTCAGCTTCATGCATTTTCCAAAGCTCACTAGGGGAATATATTTGTGCACAGCTGTGTCTTTTAAACTATGCTCTATGTTTTTTTTCCTTCGTAAGTACTTCTTTAGTCTTTGGAGAAAAAGGCAAATAGGCAAAAGGAAGAGAGGCCAAGTTTATTTCCAATGTTATTTCCAGTCCTGAAACATTTTCAGTTTATGAATTGCAGACTTTGATAAAAATTTATGTTTTCTTTATTAGAAAGAAAAGGAATAAGCAAATGACTTCATTTCCAAGTATATGTTCAACAATCAGAGTCGCAAATAACCAGGTTGCTTCGGATTTCCTGCTTATCCGTCTACCGCATATCTCCTAGAAATTACTGCACTCTGTGTGACAGACAAAGGGAATCCATTAGCCAGCAAAGAGACAGGGTGATTAGAAACCATCAGCTGAATGGTATCCATCATGTATCTCTAATTTCTACAGTCTCCTTCCTAATGCTATCAAGTCAATGGCAAAATTCCTTGATGCTAATTTATATTGTCTAGCCCTGAATTTTTTTGAGAGAAATCTGGCACCAAAGAACTGCTTGCAGACAAATAGCCAAGAGATCAAATGTGTGTTTCCCTCCCCCTCCCCCTTTTGGTGCTGTTTGTGCAACTATGGTTTAAAACTTTAAGCAAATGAAAAAAGCATCATTCTAAAATTGTTCTTGAAGGTATTTTCCTTCGGAGAGCATATGAAAATGACTTATCTTAAAATTAAGAAAGAGACATAATTATGAACACTAGCAGGAGAGAACTGGATTCTTCTTGCACTGGGTATTTATATTTCTCCATATATTTCCAGATACAGAACTCCAGTTCTGAACAAAATTGTGCATTGTTTAATGATTTGTTTCATAGTCAATGAAAATGTAATTTCTGTAACAACATAAGGAAATGATACCTATACAAGAAATTTATGTAGTCTTTTTGTCACTTGAATTTATTTTTATTTAGCATATATTCTACAGCTACTGCTGCAGAATACTTAAATACCTTCTTCAAATAAGGGACTTAGTTAAATTTCAAAAACTTACATTAATATTTAGTTTTTAATTCAACCTCCACTGATACCCCAAAATGAAACCCACATATTAACTTAGATATAAAGAGTTTAAACAGTAAAATAATATGTGCAACAATAATATTCCACCTGTTCAAAAATCAGTTATCTATGGACCAAACCTCTTTTGGAGCTATATTTTGATAGGTGTGAAAAGAGTGAAGACATACTGACAGCTCTATATTTTACCTTAATAGTAAAATATTATAGCAGGAAACAAAAACTAAAGTTTTATTGATGAATATTATCTAACTCTGTATATTTCAATAAATTATAATGTGATTATTAATATGTGACACAGTGACATGACATAAAGTACTTAAAAATATTTATTATTTTCATTACATTTGTTAAAGCCACTACTGATTATAAAGCATATGAAGACAAAGATTTTATCTAACATATTCTCCCTGGGTCTCCAATATCTAGCAACAGATTTATGTATTTTATTACCAGATAAAACATAGGAAGACCAGACAAATGTTTCCTTGGGGGCATACTTACACTAAAATATTATCTGTAGTTTATCTCAAAATTAAATTTCACTTGCTTTTTCTATTATATTTCCAAAATTGTTTCTATGTACCAAATAAATAAATAAATATCTTTAACAAATAAAATGTAATAAGCACTTTCTAATTTACAGGAAGATTGTATTAAAGAAAGAGGTACATATAGTTCATTCTCATAAGACTTCCACTTATTTCAATTATATGTATGAAGTGATTTGTGTCTATAAAAATAAGCATTAAGCTCTAAAGTCCAAATGAACACAATTCTCCAAAGGCATACATGTAGGGTTTCCAGTCTATTCTCTAAAAAAATTTCCACAGTGTTACTAAGTGGTTGGCTTTATTTTGTTTTTAAAAGTGCTATGAATAAAAGAAGAGGAACTGAGTTTCAAGAGGGGAAAGACATATCACTATTTCCCACCTGATTTTTATGTTTAGCTTCTTTCTTAGTTAATTGAATATCTGAATTTAAATCTGTTGGTTAATTCTGTAGCTCTCATTCATAATGAATGCTTTCTTTTTGTGTTGGGAAATTTTTTACTATAGGCATTTCTTTCACTTCAGTTCACTTCAGTTCAGTCACTCAGTTGTGTCTGACTCTTTGCCACCCTATGAACCACAGCACGTCAGGCCTCCAGGCCCATCATCAACTCCCAGAGTCCACCCAAAGCCATCTACATTGTGTCAGTGATGCCACCCAACCATCTCATCCTCTGTCGTCTCCTCCTTCTGCCCTAAATCTTTCCTAGCATCAGGATCTTTTCAAATGAGTCAGCTCTCCGTATCAGGTGGCCAAAGTATTGGAGTTTCAGCTTCAACATCAGTCCCTCCAATGAACACCCAGGACTGATCTTTAGGATGGACTGGCTTGATCTCCTTGCAGTCCAAGGGACTCTCAAGAATCTGCTTCAGCGCCACAGTTGAAAAGCATCAATTCTTCAGACCTCAGCTTTCTTTAGTTCAACTCTCACATCCATACATGACCACTGGAAAAATCTTGGTCTTGACTGGACTTTTGTTGACAAAGTAATGTCTCTGCTTTTTAATATGCTGTGTAGGTTTGTCATAACTTTCCTTTCAAGGAGCAAACATCTTTTAATTTCATGGCTTCAAAAACGATGTGCAGTGATTTTGGAGCCCAGAAAAATAAAGTCAGCCACTGTTTCCCCATCTATTTCCCATGAAGTGATGGGACCAGATGCCATGATCTTTGTTTTCTGAAGTTGAGCCAACTTTTTTTCACTCTCCTCTTTCAAGATTCTTTAATTCTTCACTTTCTACCATAAGAGTGGTGTCATCTACATATCTAATGTTATTGATATTTCTCCCAGCAATCTTGATTCCAGCTTGTGCTTCTTCCAGCCCAGCGTTTCTCATGATGTAGTCTGCATATAAGATAAATAAGCAGAGTGACAGTATACACCCTTGATATACTCCTTTTCCTTTTTGGAACTACTCTGTTGTTCCATGTCCAGTTCTAACTGTTGCTTCCTGACCTATATACAAGTTTCTCAAGAAGCATGTCAGATGGTCTGGGATTCCCGTCTCTTTCAGAATTGTCCACAGTTTATTGTGATCCACACAGTAAAAGGTTTTGGCATAGTCAATAAAGCAGAAATAGATGTTTTTCTGGAACTTTCTTGCTTTTCCAATGATCTATCAGATGTTGGCAATTTGATCTCTGGTTCCTCCACTTTTTCTAAAACCAGCTTGAACATCTGAAAGTTCATGAGTCATATATTGATGAAGCATGGCTTGGAGAATTTTGAGCATTACTTTACTACCTTGTGAGATGAGTGCAATTGTGCAGTAGTTCAAGCATTCTTTGGCATTGCCTTTCTTTGGAATTGGAATGAAAACTGACCTTTTCCAGTCCTGTGCTCATTGCTGAGTTTTCTAAATTTGCTGACATATTGAGCACAGCACTTTCACAGGATCGTCTTTTAGAACTTGAAAAAGCTCAACTGGAATTCCTTCACCTCCTCTAGCTTTGTTGGTCGTGATGCTTCCAAGGCCCACCTGACTTCATGTACCAGTATGTCCAGCTCTGGATGAGTATGAGTGATCACACCTGCACGATTATCTGTGTCATTAACATATTTTTGGTATATTCTTCTCTGTATTTTTGCCACCTCTTCATAATATCTTCTGCTTCTGTTAGGTCCATAACATTTCTGTCCTTTATTGAGCCCATCTTTGCATGAGATGTTCCCTTGGTATCTCTAATTTTCTTGAAGAGATCTCTAGTCTTTCCCATTCTATTGTTATCCTCTATTTGTTTACATTGATCACTGAGGAAGACTTTCTTATCTTTCCTTGCTGTTCTTTGGAACTCTGCATTCAAATGGGAATATCTTTTCTTTTCTCCTTTGCATTGAACATAATCTGCAGTATCATGGGACTGTACTGAAATAGATTTGCTACTTATTGATAGAATTGCTTTGCTTTCTTCCAGGATGCTGGGCAGGATAATTAATCTGGGATTATGTTCCCCTCTTTAAAAAAGCACAAGCTGGAATCAAGATTGCCAGGAGAAATATCAATAACCTCAGATATGCAGATGACAGCACCTTTATGGCAGAAAGTGAAGAGGAACACAAAAGTCTCTTGATGAAAGTGAAAGTGGAGAGTGAAAATGTTGGCTTAAATCCCAACATACAAAAAACTAAGATCATGGCATCCAGTCTCATCACTTCATGGCAAATAAATATGAAACAATGGAAATAGTAAGATAGTTTATTTTCTTGGGCTCCAAAATCACTGTAGATGGTGACTGCAGTCATGGAATTAAAAGATGCTTACTCTTTGGAAAAAAAGTTATTACCAACCTAGACACCATATTAAAAAGCAGAGATATTACTTTGCTGACAAATTTCTGTATAGTGAAAGCTGTGGTTTTTCCAGTATTCATGTATGGATGTGAGTGTTGGACTATTAAAGAAAGTTGAGCACAAAGAATTTATTCTTTTGAATAGTGGTTTGGAGAAGACTCTCGAGAGTCCCTCGGACAGCAATGAGGTCCAACCAGTCAATCCTAAAAGAGGTAAGTCCTGAATATTCACTGGAAGTGTTGATCCTGAAGCAGAAACCCCAATATCTTGGCCACTTGATGTGAAGAACTGACTCGTTTGAAAAGATCCTGATGCTGGGAAAGATTGAAAGTAGGATGAGAAAGGGATGACCAAGGAAGAGATGGTCGGATGGCATCATTAACACGATGGATATGTGTTTGAATAGGCTCCGGGAATTGGTGATGGACAGGGAACCTGGATACTGCAGTTCTTGGGATCGCAAAGAATAGGACAGGACTGAGCAACTGAACTGAACTGGGAAAAAAAAAAAGGACCTTGACTAAATGTGAGAATTTCCCATTCAAGTGCTCTAATTTTCTGGTGCTTCAAGGCTGAGTATCAAGATCATATGTTCACATTTGTAGCAAATACAACACAGATTTCTTAGTTTTCTTATCACTTGTGTGTTTAATCACTCAATTATGTCTGTCTCTTTGGGTCTCTGTGGACTATAGCCCACCAGGTTCCTCTGTCCATGGAATTCTCCAGGCAAGAATACTGGAGTGTGTTGCCATTACATTCTCCAGGGGAACTTCCCAACCCAGGGATCAAACCTTCATCTCCTGAGTTGCAGGCAAATTCTTTACCAGCTAAGACATAAGGAAAGCCTTATGTCTTACATCTACCTAATCTGTTTTCATCTCACATGCTAGTGAAGAAATGCTGAAAATTCTCCAAGCCAGGCTTCAGCAATACATGAACCGTGAACTTCCTGATGTTCAAGCTGCTTTTAGAAAAGGCGGAGGAACCAGAGATCAAATTGCCAATATCTACTGGATCATGGAAAAAGCAAGAGAGTTCCAGAAAAACATCTATTTCTGCTTTATTGACTATGCCAATGCCTTTGATTGTGTGGATCACAATAATCTATTGAAAATTCTGAAAGAGATGAGAATACCAGACCACCTGACCTGCCTCTTGAGAAATCTGTATGCAAGTCAGGAAGCAACAGTTAGAATTGGACATGGAACAACAGACTGGTTCCAAATAGGAAAGGAGTACGTCAAGGCTGTATATTATTTAACTTATATGTAGAGTACATCATGAGAAATGCTGGATTGGAAGAAACACAAGCTGGAATCAAGATTGCTGGGAGAAATATCAATAACCTTAGATATGCAGATGACACCACCCTTATGGCAAAAAGTGAAGAGGAACTCAAAAACCTCTTGATGAAAGTGAAAGAGGAGACTGGAAAAGTTGGCTTAAANTTGAGAAATCTGTGTGCAGATCAAGAAGCAACAGTTAGAACTGGACATGGAACAACAGACTGGTTCCAAATCAGGAAAGGAGTATATCAAGGCTGTATATTGTCACTCTGCTTATTTAACTTCTATGCATTGTACATCATGAGAAATGCCAGGCTGGATGAAGCACAAGCTGGGATCAAGATCACCAGGAGAAATATCAATAACCTCACATATGCAGATGAAACCACCCTTATGGCAGAAAGCAAAGAAGAACTAAGGAGACGCTTGATGAAAGTGAAAGAGGAGACTGGAAAAGTTGGCTTAAAACTCAACATTCAGAAAACGAAGATCATGGCATCCAGTCCCATCACTTCATGGGCAATAGATGGGGAAACAGTGGAAACAGTGTCAGACTTTATTTTGGGGGGCTCCAAAATCACTGCAGATGGTGACTGCAGCCATGAAATTAAAAGACACTTACTCCTTGGAAGAAAAGTTGTGACCAACCTAGATAGCATATTGAAAAGCAGAGACATTACTTTGCCGACTAAGGTCCATCTCATCAAGGCTATGGTTTTTCCAGTGGTCATATATTGATGTGAGAGTTGGACTGTAAAGAAGGCTGAGGGCAAAATAATTGGTGCTTTTGAACTGCGGTGTTGAAGAAGACTCTTGAGAGTCCCTTGGACTGCAGGAGATCCAACCAGTCCATTCCGAAGGAGATCAACCCTGGGATTTCTTTGGAAGGAATGATGCTAAAGCTGAAACTCCAGTACTTTGGCCACCTCATATGAAGAGCTGACTCATTGAAAAAGACTCTGATGCTGGGAAGGGTTGGGGGCAGGAGGAGAAGGGGACAACAGAGGATGAGATGCCTGGATGGCATCACTGACTCGATGGGCGTGAGTTTGAGTTAACTCTGGGAGTTGGTGATGGACAGGGAGGCTTGGTGTGCTGTGATTCATGGGGTCACAAAGAGTCAGACACGACTGAGTGACTGAACTGGATTGAATCTGTTTCCATTTTCTCAGTCTTTTTTTTTTTTTTTTAATTCCTTGCAAGTCCAGAAATGTGTTAACAATATATTCCTTGATTATAGCAGAAGGTTTAGAAGCACTTGAGATCTTATAGATCATATTTGACCATCTACCAGTGTGAAATATTATCAGAAATAAGGAACCCAGTTAATGAATTGTTTTATTTAATTAAAGTAATCAAGATTTAATTTGAACTAGAGGCATTAACTACAACTTCTGAAAGGAATTGGCTTTCACCACCTTTTTATCTTATAAAACTGCATCAAAACTATCATTAATTTAAGGCTAAGGATTTCCTCAAAAACACTTCCCTGGTTTCAAAGAAAGGGAAACACCCTTATCTACATTTCATTTACCAGGATAAGATTTTTCTCTATTTAAATTTTGTAAGGAATTTTATCAACAGCACACCTGTGTTATTTAATGTAATTTGTTGCTTATGCATTGTCCCATAACCTCCACAAATTGCAAACTCATGGAAGCATGCAGAGGCCTCATTCACTTTTTTAATCTCCTGATCAAATATTTAAGACACATACTCAGTCTTTTAAAGAATATATTGTAGCAATAAATAAAAACCTTAAAGTTTATCTTCTTAATTGGTTTTAAGTACAGAGCTAATTTGTGCTAAGTATAGTTACACTGTTGTGAAACAGATCTCTCAAATATATATATATATATATGTATTTATAGTCAATCTGAAATGCCATATACATTAAACAACCTTTTTATCCCTGAAAGATTCAAATCTATAAGTCATCACTATGTTTAGGAGCTGTTGACTAAAAGCTTGAGCCAAGGAGTCCCATATCTGCCAAGCTGTAGGGTTGGCTTTTGACTTCTTTTTTATAAGATTTTTTGAGATACTAATGTTTATGCCAATTTATGGAGAAGGAATCAGATGGCACATATTATTAATTGTTACTTTCTTTATCCAGGACCGCTGACTTTTTTTTTCCCCCCCTGTAGTTTAATGAGTACGTGACTATTAGGGCAAAAAGAGGAAATATTTGCTTTGGAGAAGTAAAGGTATAACATACTCAGATTAACGAATCTCTCCTATCCATTCTATTACTTAACAATTTGTAGAGAAAATCTTGTGATTATCCTCTTGATAGTGTAAGAAAAAAGAATCATGTTTTTCTGAAAATACAAACAAGCTCATTCTCCTAAAATGTATCCAAAGCCTTGATAAGACTTTATATAAATTAGAGCTTTTTTGAGTTCTCCAGATGTCAGTGATTCTAAATCATCATTTTAAACTGTTTGTAAGATGACAGTCATGAAAACAATTTAGCAAAATTGAATGTTAGAGGCCATGAATTCTTCCAGTACTAATGCATTTACAACAGAGAATTTTTTTCTTTTCCTTCTATATTTTCCATATTATTTTACTTCCTTTCATTTTCTCTTCATTTTAGCACTCTTTCTCAGCTTCTATTTTATATATTTTTCAGAATTATGTAGAGGAAAAAATAACACTAAAACCAACCCCTTGAAAACTGAAGAAACTTTTACCATCTGAATGGTAATATTTTTAAACTAAATTTTATATATTAAAAGTTTACATGTTGCTTTCAAAATTTTCCTAGGAATTTAGAGAGAAAGAATCTTGTGATAATCAGAACAATATGATGGGCTCAACTGTAACAGATTCGACTCCTCACTAATTCTTCCTGCAACATTAGGAAATGTTCAGCTGTGGGAGACAGTCCATGTAGTCCTGGACACGTCAGATCACTGAGGACCCCTCTGCTTTCAAGTAGCTCCAGATTTACTGGAAGTTACAGGAAAATATAGAAACCAATGGAAGTATATTCAAGTTACTAAAAAAATACAAAATACTATAGCCCAAAAGACGATGAAATGTAATGTGAGTTGGAGGTAGAAGATAAGTGGGAAATATATTTAAGATTGAGCTCTGAAAAGCAGATACAGTATTTATAGGTGAATGCTTAGGCATAGAAAAAGTTTTAAAGAAAGTTTCATGATAAATGAAAGTAGAATTATTTAAACAATACAGTATACATTTAGTTGAATATTTAACTTATCATCACTCTTTTTGTGTGTAGACTAAATTTTATTAGCATCTACCTCACAGGATTTTATGATGTGAGGTAATAAATGGAAAGCACTTTGGAAAATACATGGAACTTAGTGATTGCTAAAAAACAAAAAATAAAATTATTAAGAAAAATGAGAAACAATATAAATATGAAAATTACTTAAAGTAGTTGATTTTTACTTGACCTTTGTTGCCTAATGAAAGAATTATAAGAGAAAGTACTCATAGCATGATAATCTAATTTGAACATTTCAGGGACAAGATAATTATCTGTTTATTTGATTTCTACTTCTACTTAATATTGTTTTATTATTAATGTATTTTATTTTAAAAATTATATGTATTTCAGTAATCTTTAAATATTAAAAATAAAACTAGCCTCTTACCATAGTGAATATGACTATGTATATCCTTTGTATAGTAAAATCACTGCATTTTTATTAAATGCCAAAATTGGCCATTGAAATAGAGCTAATTGTGTGTTGTCAGACAAAACACTGGTTGTTATTGTGTATAGATAAGTTTTATCATTTATAAGAATAAGGCTAAATCCTTCATTCAAAACTTAATTTGCAGAGTATTGTAGGAATTCTCTTTATAGTTTAATTTGTTCTCCAGTGACCTTTTAAAATACATGTTGCTCAAAAACAAATATTCTCTTAAAGTTATACTTAATTTACATTATTGTTATCTCTTTTATGCTAGAATCTATAATCATTTTTCCTCCTGACGTTGTAAATTAACTGTTGCCTACTTGCTGATTCTTAACTCATATATGTAGGCTAAACAATTCTAAGCATACTTTTGGGAATCCTATCCTTTTTTTTTTTTTTTCGCTCTCACTCAATAAAGTATATAAAATCCCAAGTATATATGGCATTATCTTATGGAAAATTTGAATGTCATCTTATGTTTTTCTTTGCTGAGTTGGTATTTTAAATAAAAATTTAAAATATAAAAATTTACTTGTTGTATATTAGAAAATTGGTCGCTAGTCATGGATTGCTGTGATGCAGTATTATGTAATGCTTTCTTTGAGAAATTTGGTTCAAACGAATCCTGCTGCAGTATTTTGAGAAAATTCATCTTTCTAAGATAGTTTTTCTTTTGGCTGAAGAGATGAATGTGTTTCTTATTCCAGCTCCTCTGAGGAAATGAATGATTTAGTAAAAAGTCAGCCAGCTCTGTGTGGTAGGGGTGGCAATTTACAATTTGTGAGTTAAATTGGGTGCTCAAAAGACTTGTCTCAAAGGCAATCAAAGAGAAAGGAAAGTATCAGGAGATTCATCTTATCAGGTTTCATCATGTACACTGTAGAAAAGGGGAAGAGTTGGAGGATATAAGCTTGAAAAGATGAGGAATCTGGCTAAATTAACAGTATATAACATTTCTATCACAACCGATCAGAAATCCCAAGATATACATCCTTGCATCTTTTCTTGTAAGCTGTGTCAATAAATATTTATTATCGCACCTCACCCAACTAACCAGTTAACATCCCCAGAGTTGACTTAGCTAGGCTTGAAACCAACTTCTTTTTTCTTAAGCGTGAACCATTTTGTAAGTATAGAAAGGGCACCTGTTCCTAACATCTTGATATTGTGGTCCTGATGCTCAATGCTCACACATAGGAGAGTTCCTTTGCTTAATGAATCTGAATTTAGCCACCAAAACTCCTCCTTCATGATCTACACAAAACTATACACATTACTGTGTGAAAATTGAGTTCTCCACTTTCCTGCTTCATTCTTCTGGGACTTCTACTCTTTCATTCTGTGTTTAGATGTACAAAAAAATGTGGCATCATGGTATATCACATCCTAATACCATGAGATTTCTTCCTGTAACTTGAAAACCCACACTATGTTCTGCTCTCTTATGCATTCCTCAGGATCCATCTAAGCATCTCCTGTACAGTGTAATCTTTCCTCAGCTTACCAAATGAAGTTAGAAAATTAGTTATTCCCTCTTATGTGACTACTCTGAATCCTATATCTTTTTAAATTTAAGCACAGACTGTACTCAATTGAAGTTATTTGATTACTTGCTTGTTTGCCCTTCCCAAGTATTGATATCTCTATCACTATTAGAAAGCATGTGATTAATAATCTAAAGTTCAATGAAATATGATGAGCCAGTGGAGATGAAAAGGAAAGAAAGATAATGAAAACATAAGTTTATAACAGAGGAATGGAGTGTTTATTCAATTACAAACTTAATTAAGCACATATATTTTACTATGATATAACAGCAATAATCCAGATTTACTGTAAAATAAAATACAGTTCCATTTAAAGAATAATCTAACATATGAAGGAAGTAGATTCAAAGGAAAATGGGTATTGAACTGGATTCTGAACCCTAGGGATGGAGAAAAGACTACAAACTTTGATTACTTTTTAAAAGTAACAATCAGAGACCTTATGGTATGAGAATATAGTTCCTATTTTGGCTTCTTCGTGACAGGCAAAACAATGTATCTGTTTGTGTATTTATTCATTTGTTTAGCTTTTATCTGTTAGTCATGAAACACAGAAAGAGAGCTTACTTGTCTTCTTTCTAGGCTTTTTCTGTCTTCAATGGAGGCTTGCTTTAAAGAAATACTGAAGTTGTTTCTAAAGTTCTGTTGAAAGATACAGCTGACATACCAAGAACACACAGACGGTCTCCTGGCAAAGCAGAAGGGTTTCCAAGTCAAAAAAAAAAAAAAAAAAAGAGAACTACAATCCCTGATTGGTATCTAAGATCTTCATGCTGAGGATTCTAGGGTTTATACTTGTTTTCATAAGACAATCAGAAAAAATTAAGCAGTGTTGATATTTATTACACATATACTATCAGAGTAGCATATATATTTAATTTATAAATTATCATGTGTGCATATTGAAGGTTTGATTTATCTATTTTATGAATGAGGACATGTCAGTAAAAACTTCTTGATGGTGCTAATATGTAAAGTTGTAGTCACTAGTATATAAAGAATAGAGGGTGACTAGTAATCCAGTCCAGAAATATGATCAATTCCCTTATCTAGTTATAGTCAAAATATGCAGTAATATACATTTTATATATGATTGCATTTGATTTATTGCATTAAATTTTATTTACTGCATTTTATTGCTCAACTTTGATGTGTTTACCTGACAAAAAGCAAAACTGATATGCTTCTGGACCTTTATTTTCTCCCTTCCATGACTGATACATGATAAAGAATAAGTTCATGGTTGGCTCATTCTACTCATTTTGTGGAGGAGGGGAGGAGATGCAGCTGCTCAGCAAAATCACAAGATATCTCTATTCTTTCATATCACATGTTGATGCAAACACCTACTTGCCTAATTGTGGGATTTAGGTAGAAAGCCCATAGGCTAATAGAATTAAAATCTTAGAGAGCTGAAGGCTATTTCTGAGACAATAGTAATTATGATGCTCATCTAAACTGAGTAAACCTTCAGATGAGGGGATGAGCACAAAATTTTACCGATGTCTTTTTCAGCAGGAATCTGACCAAATTAGTCACACAAAAACAGTAGGAACATAAATTACTTCACATTGATTCTAAGAAAAGTAGTTAAAAGTGGTGTGAAAGGCTTTAGCACTTTCAAGTATATTGTTATCTGTATCAAATTTCTATTGCCATTGTAACAAATCTCCATAAAATTAGCTGCTGAAAACAACACACATTTATTATGTTACAGATTAGGAAGTAAGAAGTTCTAAAATCAGCTTTAGCAAAGGCTGATTTCTTTTGAACTATCTAGGGTAGAATGTTCATTTGCCCTTTCCAGCTTCTAGAAGTTATCAATATTCCTTCATTCATGGATTCTTCCTTCAAATTAAAAGCTGGCAGTGTAGAGCTTTCAAAAATTTTCTCTCTCTCCCTGATTTCTTTTTCCATAACACATATTTTAGGTCGACTCTGACCTTCTGCTTCCCTCTTTAAGAAGTTTTATAATTACACTCGATCCACCTAGAAAATTGAGGACAATATCTCTACTTTATGATATTTAGCTTGATCAGATCTGTAAGGGCTCTTCTGTCATGTAAGGTAACATATTCATATATTTCCAGAATTAAGAGGTAAAGATCTTTGGGAGACTATCATTCAATCTTTCACACTGTTTTTAATAAAATGGTAAGTTCTTTAAGAATCATTTCTTGCAAATATATATGCATTCAGTTCACTTCAGTTTAGTTCAGTCGCTCAGTCCTGTCCAACTCTTTGCGACCACAGAACGCAGCTCGCCGGGCCTTCCTCTCCATCACCAATTTCTGGAGTTTACCCAAAATCATGTGCATCAAGTCAGTGATGCCATCCAGCCATCTCATCCTCTGTCGTCTCCTTTCTTTCTGCCCCAAACCCCTTGCAGCATCAGGGTCTTTCCAATGAGTCAACGTTTCCCATGAGGTGGCCAAAGTATTGGAGTTTCAGGCTCAGCATCAGTCCTTCCAATGAAAACCCAGGACTGATCCCCTTCAGGATAGATTGTTTGGATCTCCTTGCAGTTCAAGGAATGCTCAAAAGTCTTCTGCAACAACACAGTTCAGAAGCATCAATTTTTCAGTGCTCAGCTTTCTTCACATTTCAACACTCACATCCATACATGACCACTAGAAAACACATAGCCTTAACTAGACTGACTTTGTTGGCAAAGTAATCTCTCTGCTTTTGGCACGCTATCTAGATTGGTCATAACTTTCCTTCCAAGGAGTAAGTGTCTTTTAATTTCATGGCTGCAGTCACCATCTGCAGTGATTTTGGAGCCCAAAACCATGAAGTCTGACACTTTTTCCACTCTTTCCACATCTATTTCCCATGAAGTGATGGAATCAGATACCATGATCTTCGTTTTCTGAATGTTGAGCTTTAAGCCAACTTTTTCACTCTCCTCTTTCACTTTCATCAAGAGGCTTTTTCATTTCTGTTCACTTTCTGCCATAAGGGTGGTGTCATCTGTATATCTGAGGTTATTGATATTTCTCCCAGCAATCTTGATTCCAGCTTTGCTTCTTCCAGCCCAGTGTTTCTCATGATGTATTCTGCATATAAGTTAAATAAGCAGGGTGACAATATACAGCCTTGATGTACTCCTTTTCCTATTTGTAACAAGTCTGTTGCTCCATGTCCAGTTCTAACTGTTGCTTCCTGACCTGTATATAGGTTTCTCAAGGGAAGATGAGATCATCTAGTATTCCCATCTCTTTCAGAATTTTCCAGTTTATTGTGATCCACACATTCAAAGAGTACATAAAAGAAAAAAAAAAGGACTATTTAGATTTTACTTATGTATTTTTACTTCTCATTTAAAGTAATTTCACATTTACAAAAATGTAGCAAGTGTTGAGAAACACCTCATGGCAGCAAGTGAAGATGAACTAAAAAGCCTCTTGATGAAAGTTAAAGTAGAGAGTGAAAAAATGAGCTTAAAGCTCAACATTCAGAAAACGAAGATCATGGTATCTGGCCCCATTTCACTTCATGGGAAATAGATAGGGAAAACAGTGGAAACAGTGTCAGGCTTTATTTTGGGGAGTTTCAGAATTACTTCAAATGGTGACTACAGCCATGAAATTAAAAGACACTTACTCCTTGGAAGAAAAGTTATGACCAACCTTGATAGCATATTGAAAAGGAGAGACATTACTTTGCCAACAAAGGTCTGTCTAGTCAAGGCTATGATTTTTCCAGTAAACATGTATGGATGTGAGAGTTGGACTGTGAAGAAAGCTGAGCGTTGATTACTTGATGCTTTTGAACTGTGGTGTTGGAGAAGACTCTTGAGAGTCCCTTGGACTGCAAGGAGATCCAACCAGTCCATTCTGTAGGAGCTCAGTCCTGGGTGTTCTTTGGAAGGAAAGATGCTAAAGCTGAAACTACAGTACTTTGGCCACCTCATGCGAAGAGTTGACTCATTGGAAAAGACTCTGAAGCTGAGAGGGACTGGCAGCAGGAGAAGAAGGGGACGATAGAGGATGAGATGGCTGGGTGGCATCACTGACTCGATGGACATGAGTTTGAGTGAACTCCTGGAGTTGGTGATGAACAGGGAGGCCTGATGTGCTGCAATTCATAAGGTCACAAAGAGTCCGACACAAGTGAGCGACTGAACTGAACTGAAGCAAGTGTAAAGTATTTACCTCCTATGTATTCTTTACTTGGCTCCTCTAAATGATTACATTTTACATAAACACAAAATAATTATCAAAATTAGAAAAGTATCATTGGTACAATTAGACTTGCTCAAAATCAGTTTGTCCCACCAATATCCATCTTCAGGGCCTGAGCCATATCAACTATCATATTACAATTAGCAGTAATATCTCATTAATCTATTTTGAGATTCTTAGTTCTTTGTCATTCATAGCCTTGATACTTTGACGAGAGCTGTTCAATTCATTTGTCTAACATTTTCTGACGATTAAATTCAGAAGTGATATGCCCTTCTCTGCACATCATATCAGAAAGTATATGATATATTGACCAGCATTAAAGAATTATAAGATTCTTTCATTCAATAAAAAAAAAAGAAAAAACTTACTACAGACATACAGTAATCAAATCAGAGTGGTACTAGAAAAACATTGGACATGTGGATCAACAGAATAGTACTGAGAGCCCAGAGACAAACACCCACATTAACAGTGATTTGATTCTTCATGAGGATTGTATCAAGAAAATTTAAATGGAGGATGGTGGGAGAATGACCTTTTTAACAAATAGATCTACGAAAACTGGTTATCTACATGCAAAATAATTTGAACACTTACCCAACATCATACAAAAAGTAACTCAAAATAAATCCAAATGTAAGGGCTAAAACTATAAAAAGTGTTCAATATCATCATAAGAGAAATGCAGATCAAAGTTACAACGTGATACCACTTCACATCCACTAGGATGATTGTAATCAAAAAGTCAGACAATGCCAAATGTTGGCAAAGATGCAGTGAACTTGGAACCCTTATACATTGCTAGCAGAAATATATAATGATGCACCCATTTTGGAAAACCATCCAGCAGCTACTCAAAATGTCAAACATGGTGGTTTCACCATATGATCCAGTAAATGCCCTTCTAGATATGCAACTAAGATAAAACATTTGTCTACACAAAAACTTGTACATAGATATTCATTACATCATTGCTTATAATAATGAAAGTTTATTTATTTATTTTTAAAGAATGTCCATATGTACTAAGTTCCTTCAGTCGTGTCCAACTCTTTGAGACTCCACGGATGGCAGCCTGCCAGGCTCCTCTGTCCATGAGGATTCTCCTGGCAAGAATACTAGAGTGGGTCACCATGCCCTCCTCCAGGGTGTCTTCCCAACCCAGGATCAAACCTGTGTCTCTTATGTCTCCTGCATTGGCAGGTTGGTTCTCTACCACTAGTGGCACGTGGGAAGCCTGAGGAGTGTCAGGAGTGGGATCAACTGATACAATACAGTATATCCATACAAAGAAATATAACTTGTTCATCAAAAATGAACCACTCTATGTGATATAATATAGGTAAACTTTGGAAATAAGCTAAGTGAAAGAAATGCCACAAAAGACAATGCGTTGAATGATTTCACTTACATTAAATGCCCAGATTAAGTATATTTACAGAGAAAAAAAGTAAATTAGTGATTTCTTATAGCCAAAGTTAGTTATAAGGTGGGAAAATGATTAGGGGGAGGGGGGTAATAGGCAGTGCTTGCTAACAGGTACACATTTTCTTTTTGAGGCATTGTAAGTTTTAAAAATGGGTTATGGCGGATTCATGTCTATGTATGACAAAACCAATACAATATTGTAAAGTAATTAACATAATTAAAATAGATAAATTTGTATTAAAAATGGATTATGGTGATTGTTTTACAAGTCTGTGAATATACTAAATCTGTTGGATGTTTTAACTTTAGGTGCATTGTATGGTAAGTGAACTATATCTCAATAATGTTAAAAAACAAAAATTACTTGTATTTTTCTAAAGATACTTTTCTGTATCACCTTTATTGTTTTTTTGTCCCTCAAACCTATTAATCATTTATTGTAATAAATATTTCTTCTATATATACTATGCGTTAGGAATTGAAAGTTACAGAACTTATTTTCTTGGCCTCCAAAATCACTGCTAATGGTGACTACAGCCATGAAATCAAAACATTCTTTCTCCTTGGAAGAAAAGCTTTGATGAACCTAGACAGCATATTAAAAAGCTGACATTACTTTGCCAAAAATGTCTGTATAAGTCAAAGCTATGGTTTTTCCAGTAATCATGAACGGATGTGAGAGTTGGACCATAAAGAAGGCTGAGTGCTGCAGAATTTATGCTCTTGAACTGTGGTGCTGGGCAAGACTCTTGAGAGTGGCTTGGGCAGCAAAGAAATCAGACCAGTCCATCCTAAACAAAATCAACCTTGAATATTCATTGGAAAAATTGATACCATTGTTGAAGCTCCAATAGTTTGGCCGCGACCCATTGGAAAAGACCCTTATGCTGGTAAGGTCGGGGGGGGGTGGGGAGAAGAGAGTAACAGGATGAGATGGTTGGATGGCATCGCTGGGATGCCATTGCTGACTCAATGGACATGAGTTTGAGCAAACTCCCAAAAATAGTGAAGGACAGGGAAGCCTCATACTGAGGTTATGGCATCGAACCCAACACATAGAATATAGTGTGAAGTTTTCACATGAAGACTTTGGTTATGTGGTCTGATGGAGAAGGGAATGGCAAACCACTTTAGTATTCTTGCCTTGAGAACCCCATGAACAGTATGAAAAGGCAAAATGATAGGATACNTTCTTGCCTCCTTTGTCGAAGATAAGGTGTCCATAGGTGTGTGGATTTATCTCTGGGCTTTCTATTTTGTTCCATTGATCTATATTTCTGTCTTTGTGCCAGTACCATACTGTTTTGATGACTGTGGCTTTGTAGTAGAGCCTGAAGTCAGGCAGGTTGATTTCTCCAGTTCCATTCTTCTTTCTCAAGATGGCTTTGGCTATTCGAGGTGTTTTGTATTTCCATACAAATTGTGAAATTATTTATTCTAGCTCTGTGAAAAATACCACTGGTAGCTTTATAAGGATTGCATTGAATCCGTAGATTGCTTTGGGCAGTACACTCATTTTCACTATATTGATTCTGCCGATCCATAACATGAACATGATATATTTCTCCATCTATTAGTGTCCTCTTTGATTTCTTTCATCAGTGTTTTATAGTTTTCTATATATAGGTATTTAGTTTCTTTAGGTAGATATATTCCCAAGTATTTTATTCTTTTCGTTGCAGTAGTGAATGAATTGTTTCCTTAATTTCTTTTTCTACATTCTCATTATTAGTGTATAGGAATGCAAGGGATTTCTGTCTGTTGATTTTATATCCTGCAACTTTACTATATTCATTGATTAGCTCTAGTAATTTTCTGGTGGAGTCTTCATGGTTTTCTATGTAGAGGATCATGTCATCTGCAAACAGTGAGAGTTTTACTTCTCCTTTTCCAATTTGGATTCTTTTTATTTCTTTTTCTGCTCTGATTGCTGTGCCCAAAACTTCCAGAACTCATGTACACCTGTGGTGGATTCATATCAATGTAGGGCAAAACCAATACATTATTGTAAAGTATTTTAAAAAAGTTAATGAGGTAGAGTATATTCTTTTTTGTACTAGGTTTTCAAAATCAGGCATGTGCTTTATACTTATAGCCATCTCAGTTTTCAGTGGAAATACTTGATCTGTATTTATATCTCTTAAAAGTCACCATTGAAAAAGTAGGTTCACACACTGACTCATTCCAAAGATACTTAAAAGTCTTCTAATAACTGAATCAAGTAATAATTGTTTTATTTCAATGTAAATTAATTAATATTAAATAAAATTTAAAATTCAAAAAAAATAAATACATAATGACTTTATTTTAAACTTGATCTTCTTATGAAACATTCCATTTGCTCAAATTGTATTTTTTATGAAATATCATTAGTGTACAATATTGTGCTAGTGTTAAGTGCACAAAAAAATGATGCAGAGAAAGAGAAAAAATATAAATGTATACCTGTCTCTTCTTGATATATAATAAGCTGACTATAGAGTCTAGTTTTTCAGGGAAAAATGAGTTAAAGCAGCTGGCTGGCTGTACATTAAATTTTTCTGCCAAGAAGACACTCCTAGAGGCAAGAAAACAAGACAAGGAACCATGCTCAATTTCCTTTTCTGCTGGACCTCTTTACAGAAAGGAGGGAGAAACTTCACCTCTGAAATGATCTCAGCATCAGTCCTGGTTAAGGATGTTCTATAACAAATAGAGATTAGGATCTGTAAAGCATGACTGGAGAATATCACCAAAACAACACAGCTACCTAGAATTAAAAATGAAGAGGTTTTATAAATTAAATACTCCTTATTATGTAAAAATATCTGCAAACTTAACTCTAACTCCTCATTTATCTGAGTCAGAGGTGCATGCTGTACACAGCAACAAGAACAACACATACAAGACTTCAAAGAATGAATATTGCTAGGACACTGCAGTTATTAATAAAAATATAAAATACTTTCTATGTCACCATTCTATATCATATTACCTAGTGAAACTCTTCAGATTTATTTGAACTTCTTTTGTGTTAGTCGTAGGATTAGTGGTGCCATTCATATACATACACATACAATTCTGTACAGTTTTAACTCTTAGAGATACTATATAGTGGCAATAACGATTTCCCTTTTCTTTCCTCTATGTATTAAAGATGAAGGAGTAAAATTTCTCTTCTATTACCTTATCTAACTTGTTTTAGGCTTAGGTTGTCAAATCGGCCTTGGAGCCTCCCTTAGTGTCACAGTCTTTTGAGCTTATAATTTACAGTATCCTTGAAATTGCTTAGTAAATCTTGTTAGTGGGTAAGGTCTCTGAATTGTGTATGGCTGATTTGACAACCTAAGCCCACAAGTTAGATAAGATGATAGAAGAGAAATTGTATTCCTTCATCTTTAATACATAGAGGAAAGAAAGGTGAGATCATTATAGCCACCATGTAATATCCCTAAGAGTTATAACTGTACAGAATTGTGTGTGTGTGTGTGTGTGTGTGTGTGTGTGTAGCACCACAATTCCTATGATGAACACAAAGAATTTAAAATAAATCTGAATGATTTCACTAGGTAATATGATATAGAAAGGTGACATAGAAAGTATTTTATGTTTTTATTAATAACCACAGTGTTCTAGCAATATTCATTCTTTGAAGCCTTGTGTGTGTTGAGTGCCAGCTCAATAATATTTGTAAAAATTTGGTCTTATTTACCTATAAGGAGATGTATTGTAGAACTACGTAGCATTTACATTTTATATAATACAAAGCTCATCTATCTTCCTCAATTTACAGCTAAGAAAAGAATATCTTTGCAATTTAGTTACATTGTCCAGTATAATACAACCATTAGGACTAGGGATAAATCTACATCCTAGATTTGTGACTTTTACTATTATTTCCACAATGCTGTGTGCTCAGCCGTGTCTGACTCTTTGCCACCCCATGGACCATAAACCACTAGGCTCCTCTGTCCATGGAAGTTTTCCAGGTAAGAATACTGGAGTGTGTCACCATTGCCTATTCCAAGAGGTCTTCCCAATGCAGGGATTGAGACTGCATCTCCTGCATTGGCAGGCAGATTCCTTCAAAGCATAAAGCACTGAATTCATATTTGATAACCTGATACTTATGAAGGGTGGGTCTATGAGGAAATTGTAAAATATGTAAAGGATTTTTCTGATGTTTTACTTTTTTTTTTTTTCTTTTTTCTTCTGTTCTCTTTGAGAGACAATGTTTGTTGACTCTCTCTCACCCCTCTGGACATGTTGCTGTGTGATTTGTATCTAGAAACCATAATACATTTTGTCAGTTATCTAGGTCTAAGCAATTTTCTTGAACAGTATAATTAATTTGTAAGAACACATCAGTCAACTATAAAGTTTGCAATTTTAAATTGCTATTCAGAAACTTGTTAAAATACAAGTTTGCCATAAAAGTAAAGATGATAACAGTAGCAACCAAAGGAATTGAAATCTAACATGTAATAAATTATAGCTAAGTTATTAGAAAAATTATAAATAATAATATGTCAAGAACTTTCAATATGAGATAATTCTGCAATGTGTTTATAAGTTAAACATAAAATGATTAATTCTGGCAAGTATAGTTGTTTTTAACAAGAAAACGTAGACATTTTCTATGGATGTACAAAATAGAAATTATCTCCAAAAAGTGATTTATTTCTTCACTAGCAATAAGGTGCTTTCTTCAATATATATAGTATACTGTTATATATTTAATAGGTCTAGATATTTTAATGAGTTAAAATTTAACCTAATCTTATTTTAATTCTCTCAATTAGCAATTCATTTCTACATTTAATTTTAAACCTAATATCATATAAAGTTATATTTGAACCAAGTCATATAGTGTCAGCTGGTGTATATGTAAAAAGCCTACCACATTTAAAATATTAATAAACTTTATATATACATAGATATACATGTGTGTGGGTATGTATATATATATATATATATATATATATATATATATATATATATTTAAGGGCTTCTCTGGTGGCTCCGTGGTGAAGAATTCACCTATTAAAGCCAGAAACATGGATTCGATCCCTGGGTCAGGAAGATCCCCTGGAGGAGGAAATGGCAACCCACTCCAGTGTTCTTGCCTGGGAAATCCCATGGACAGAGGAGCTTGGTGGGCTACAGTTCGTCGGATTGCAAAAGAGCTGGACATGACTTAGTGACTAAATAGCAGCAATATAACTTAAACCAGAATGTGCACAAGATGAAAAGTCTAGGCAATGTAACTTTTGTTCTGTAAAGATAATATGTCTTTTTTCTTTGACTGTTTTAAAGATATTTTCCTGTCCTGGGAGAGATGTTGTTTTGTGATAATATGTCTAGGTGATATTTCTTATCATTCATCCTTTTTAGTGTTAATATAGATTATGGTTTCTATGTNGTATATATATATATATATATATATATATATATATATATATAAAACACTTTAAGGTAAAAAAAAAATCTCACTTGGGGCAAGTGATATAGAAAATAAGTCCTAACATACTAAAATGAAAACAAAACACTCCCCTAAAAATGTGCAAAAGGCTCAAAAATCACCTCACAAAGGAAGATATAGGAATAGACAACAAATTATAAAAATTATCAGTGTCACTGGTATCAGGAAAAGAAACACTGAAACTACATTTTGATACCATGTAAAATCAACTATAAGAAATAAATAAGAAAAACTGACAACACTAAATAACAGTAAGAATGTAGACCTTATATTACTGGTGGGAACACAAGTGATATGTCTAAGTTGTAGATCTCCTTTTGCAGTTTTTAATAGTTCCTAGAGATATTTAGTCAAGAAAAATTAATATAAATATAATCAGAGAAATGCTGAAGTCCTATTATTAATTCTTAAAAATCAAAATATTCATCCATGGGAAACAAATTATTATGTCATACATATTATATTGTTCAACAACAAAACATAATTTGATATGTACAAAAAAAAGAATGAATCTCATAGTCATTAAACCAAAAATAATGTCTCACATAAAATATTCTTAATGTATAATTCAGTTTATATAAAGTTTAAGAACAGGAAACATTATCCTCCGAACTAGAAATTAGAAGAGTTGCAGTCATTTCAGAGAGTGAAGGTGATAATTTGGTTGGAAAGTATACTGGGGACTTTAATTAATAAGGGAAGGGGTTATAACAAATGTGATCCAAGTGTGGTTTACATGAATGTATACACTTAGCAAGACTCACTGCAGTTTTTGCTTAAGATCTATGCACTTAATATAAATTATACTTCACATTTATGAATACTTGTTCACCTTATATCTTCCAAACTAAAATTCATTTTCATGAAGATCAGACTTATACACCATTGCCTAGTATAATACCTTAGGCTAGTGGACAAGTGTTTATTGCATCAATGGGTGAGTCTGATGGACTGATGAATAAAGACAGTAAGAGGTTGATTATGATGTGTTTTTTATTTGAATAAAAATGGATGGATATCAGGATTAGTCAACTGCAATTGATTTGAGAAATAGTAAAAGAAAATTTTCAGAGAAGGCAATGGCAACCCACTCCAGTGCTCTTGCCTGGAAAATCTCAGGGATGGAGGAGCCTGGTAGGCTGCAGTCCATGGGGTTGGTAAGAGTCTGGGCACAACTGAGCGACTTGACTTTCAGTTTTCACTTTCATGCACTGGAGAAGGAAATGGCAACCCACTCCAGTATTCTTGCTTGGAGAATCCCAGGGATAGACGAAGACGAGGCTAATGGGCTGCCTTCTGTGGGGTCGCACAGAGTCGAATATGACTGAAGTGACTTAGCAGAGGAAAATTTTAAACTTCAAAGTTATTTTGAAGACAGAAATTTAATTTTTAATATGCTGAATTTAGATAAATGTTTAACATCTATAAAATACCACACAGAATAAGTATCTTAAGTTATATTATTTATTCCATAATAATCCAGAAAACAAGTAAATATTTCAATCGAGCTCAAGTATTCAGAGTTGCATTCTTTTAGCACAAAGGCATTTACTGAGACTAAACATGGAAGTATCTGCCAAATATTGGACATAAATCTAACATCATTTTCCTTACCCAGTTCAGTTTTAACAGAGAATTATTAAATATATAGATAAATAAGGATGTGAGAGCTGGACAATATAAAAGGCTGAGAGACAGAGAATCGATGCCTTTGAACTGTGGTGCTAAAAAAGACACTTGAGAGTCCCTTGGATGATAAGGAGATAAAGCAGTCAATCCTAAAGCAAATCAGTCCTGAATATCCATTGGAAGGATGGTTGCTGTAACTGAAGTTTCAATAATTTTGCCACCTGATGCAAAGAACTGACCCACTGGAAAAGACCATGATGCTGGGAAAGACTGAAGGCAGGAGGAGAAGCAGACAACAGAGCATGAGATGGTTGGATAACATCGCCAACTCAATGGATATTCAGTTCAGTTCAGTTCAGTTGCAAAGTGGTGTCCGACTCTTTGCGACCCCATGGATCGTAGCACACCAGGCCTCCCTGTCCATCACCAACTCCCAGAATTCACTCAGACTCGCGTCCATCGAGTCAGTGATGCCATCCAGCCATCTCATCCTCTGTTGTCCCCTTCTCCTCCTGCCCCCAATCCCTCCCAGCATCAGACTCTTTTCCAATCAGTCAATTCTTCACATGAGGTGGCCAACGTACTGGAGTTTCAGCTTCAACATCATTCCTTCCAAGGAACACCCAGGGTTGATCTCCTTCAGTTAGCTGCCTTAAAGACCTGTCCCACAAAAAAACACCTAATTATAGGACAAAGACAATCTTGCATTGAAAGATTGAAGGTATGCCCATGATGCCATACCTTCCAGCTGATTTTCTGAAATTTGACTTTAACTGCTTGTTTACATCTTTCCCAAGAACTAACAGGTAAAACCCAACTTTGATTTAATACCCCAGTTAAAGTCAGTCACATCAGAAGTGTAAAGGCCCTGACTGTTAATTTTCACATAGATACTTATCCTCATAGTACTCTGTACAACTCCCAGATGTGACCACATCAGTGACATTTTTGCCCATAACAAACATTTCCTCTGTGTCACCAACCATATTTCTCATGAAAAACTCTATATCTGTGTACATTTTTACAAAGTTCCCTTCATAGTCTTGCTTTAATTGAGAAACGTCTGTCCCCTTAAAATAATATGTGCTCTATATCACTCACGATCATAGGCTATTTCCATCATTGCCTCTTCATGTGGGCTAAGTCACTTGAGTTCTTTCAGTCTTTGCGACCTATGGACTATGGTATGTCAGGCTTCTCTGTTCATGGGATCCTCCAAGCAAGAATACTGCAGGGGGTTGCCATGCCCTCCCCCGACTCAGGGATTGAACCCCTGTATCCTGCGTCTCCTGCATTGCAGGAGGATTCTTTATTCCAGAGCCACTGGCGAGCCTCTTCATATCCCCATGTATTTTGTGGCCTAGATTGGAAGATATTATTTTTCCTGCAATTATATTGCTTTTTTCCAAAATATTTTTCTCTACTCTTTCAAAACCCTAAGACACTTTAAGCACACACTGTCAAATTAAATACATTTGCATTTTCTAGGAGTCATCATTTCTGCAAACAAATGTGTATGATTCTCAGAATTTCTGTAATAATTTGCTAGCCCATATTAGTAAATGTTATGTCATTTGCATGTGTGTATGCATGCTAAGTCACTTCAGTCCTGGCCAACTCTTTGTGGCCCCAGTGACCTGTGGCCCACCAGACTCCTCTCTTCACAGAATCTTCCAAGCCAGAATACTAGAGTCGGTTTCTATGCCCTCCTTCAGGTGACCTTCCCAACGCAAGAATTGAACCTGCATCTCCTGAGGTTCCTGACTTGCAGGTACATCCTTTACTGCTGAGCCACTGGGGAAGCACTGTTATGACATTTAGTGAGTACTATAAATAACATATACATATACACATACATATATATATTTAAATATAAAATTCTGCAGGACACTAACTACTAATAACTGGAAAAGTATCATATACCTCAAATACTAACTCAAAAAATGACCTTGAAGATCATTTATGTTAAATATCTAGTGAATAATAATAATTCATACACTTGAACACATTTAAGACCAGTATATTTGCATATTTTAAAACATATATAAATGTGCATTTTCAAATACAGTTTAGACAAAGTTAAATGTGTTTATTTACCTCACAATTTTAACATTTTATGTCCCTTGAAAAATACCACAATGTAGACACTTTAGGCAGTGATTTTCAAAATTATTTGACTAAGGAATTCTTAATTTTCAGAGGAAATTTCCATGGGACAAAATTGGATATTTATTAACAGATGCTTATCTAGTCTTACCTCTTCATAAAAAAAAATGTGCATGGTGAAGCCTAGAATGTGAGGTTCTTTGAGGAACTATTCAGTTCAGTTCAGTCACTCAGACATGTCTGACTCTTTGCCACCCCATGAACCACATTATGCCAGGCCTCCCTGTCAATCACCAACTCCTGGAGTCCACCCAAATCCATGTCCATTGAGTCAGTGATGTCATCCAACCATCTCATCCACTGTCGTCCCTTTCACCTCTTGCCCTCAATCTTTCCCAGCATCAGGATTTTTCCAATGAGTCAGCTCTTCCCATCAGGTGGCCAAAGTATTGGAGTTTCAGCTTCAGTATCAGCCCCTCAGATGAACAACCAGGAATGGTCTCCTTTAGGATGGACTGGTTGGATCTCCTTGCAGTCCAAGGGACTCACAAGAGTCTTCTCCAACACCACAGTTCAAAAGCAGCAATTCTTCGGCACTCAGCCTTCTTCACAGTCCAACTCTCACATCCATACATGGCTACTGGAAAATCCATAGCCTTGACTATATGGACCTTGGTCAGCAAAGAATTGTCTCTGTTTTTTAATATGCTGTCTAGGTTGGTCATAACTTTCTTCCAAAGAGCAAACGTCTTTTAAAATTTCATGGCTGCAATCACCTTCAGCAGTGATTTTGGAGCCCCCCCAAAACAAAGTCTGACACTGCTTCCACTGTTTCCCCATCTATTTCACACGCAGTGAAGGGACCAGATGCCATGATCTTCATTTTCTGAATGTTGAGCTTTAAGCTAACTTTTTCACTCTCCTCTTCCACTTTCATCAAGAGGCTCTTTAGTTATTCTTCACTTTCTGCCATAAGGGTGGTGTCATCTGCATATCTGAGGTGATTGATATTTCTCCCAGCAATCTTGATTCCAGCTCTTGCTTCCTCCAGCCCAGCGTTTCTCATTATGTACTCTGCATATAAGTCAAATAAGCAGGGTGACAATATACAGCCTTGACGTACTTCTTTTCCCATTTGGAACCAGTCTGTTGTTCCATGTCCAGTTCTAACTGTTGCTTCATGACCTGTATACAGGTTTCTCAAGAGGCAGGTCAGGTGGTCCAATATTCCCATCTCTTTCAGAATTTTCAAGAGTTAATTCTGATCCACACAGTCAAAGGCTTTGGCATAGGCAATAAAGCAGAAATAAATGTTTTTCTGGAACTCTCATGCTTTTTCCATGATCCAGCAGATGTTGGCAATTTGATCTCTGGTTCCTCTGCCTTTTCTAAAACCAGCTTGAACATCTGGAAGTTCATGGTTTGCCTATTGATGAAGCCTGGCTTGGATAATTTTGAGCATTTCTTTACTAGCATGTGTGATTAGTGCATTGTGCAGTAGTTTGTGCATTCTTTGGCATTGCCTTTCTTTTGGACTGGAATGAAAATTGACCTTTTCCAGTCCTGTGTCCACTGCTGAATTTTACAAATTTGCTGACATATAGAGTGCAGCACTTTATAAAATGCAGCACATATACAGTGAGGAACCATTAAGTTACAGTATATAAGTAACTATGGTTAAGAAAATATTAGCTATGATACATTTTTTAATTTGTGTAGCGTTTTAGAGTGCCTAAAATAAGGTTTAATAGTTTACCCCTAAATCTACAGAAAGGTCATTAAATTTATTATTATTTCTATTACAAATTTTTACTATTAACTCCAAACTAGTTTCAAAGTAGTCAAGTGACTTATCTAAAGTACTAGCTCAAACAAATTTACCCAAACTACTAGCTCTAACTAATAGCAAATGTTCCAGGAATTTAGATTATTGTGTCTTGTTGATTTTATTACAATGAATGATTTTTTCTGAGAGAGAGATAGACACAGAGAGGGGGATTTATTTTCCTTAAGAAAAAAATGGTTATAAAAACTAAAACAATTTCAGAAGAAATGAAAGTGTTAGCTGCTCAGGCATGTCTGATTTTTTGTGACCCCATGAATTATAGCCCACCAGGCTTGTATGTCCATGAAATTCTCAAGGCAAGATGATAGGAGAGGGTAGTCATTCCCTTCTCCATGGGGTCTTCCTGATTCTGAGATGGAACCTGTGTCTTCTGTATTGCAGGAAATAGGGTTGCTACTTTGGGAAAATATAACTAGACAGACATCAACTTTATGATTTGTTGAGTATATCAAAGAATAGAAGTCACAAGGCTTTAATTTGGCCTAAAGTCTAAGGAGAGACAGGTGACTGTGTGGCATGGGTGTGGTGTAGGAGCCATGAGCTTGTACTTGTATGATACAACTAGATATAAAAGAGTTCATCTAGAATAGCTCATTAGTTGGTGAGTTGATGAACACAATGTGCAGGATGGCAAAACTCCATGAAGACTTTAATGCATCGAGGGCTATCTGAGCAAGAAAAAGTTAGTCTCGGCTCAAATTCTACCTAGTAAAACATAACTTCACTTAAGGCTTAGCAAAAGGAAAGATTTACTTGTTTCCAGACATTAGAAACTATCTCCATTTCTGCTGACCTATACGAATTATCTTCTTTCAATAAAATATTATGAAATGTATGGAAAGGCAAAAAAAAAATAAATAATAATAAATAAAAAAACAGTTCCAAGAGACAAGACAATCATCAGAATGAAAATAAGAGATAATACAAATATTGAAATTATCTGAAAATGAATTGTAAATAACTATGATTAGTATGTCAATTTCCTAAAGGAAAAGTGGCAGCATGCAAGATTAGATGGGTGATCTCAGAAAATACAAGGACCCATGTGAAAATCAAGTTGGACTATTGGGGAAAAAAAAAAAAAACTTAGTAAAAAGGATTTTCAATACTTCCATCAGCACCCTTGACATAGATGAAAAGAACTAGGGAACACAATCAGTTCAGTTCAGTTCAGTTGCTCAGTCGGGTCCAACTTTTTGCAGCCCCATGAAACGCAGCTCACCAGGCCTCTCTGTCCATCACCAACCCCTAGAGTTTACCCAAACTCATGTCCGTCGAGTTGGTGATAACATCCAGCCATCTCATCCTCTGTTGTCCCCTACTCCTCCTGCCCCCCAATCCCTCCCAGAAGCAGGGTCTTTTCCAGTGAGTCAGCTCTTCACATGAGGTGGCCAGAGTACTGGAGTTTCAGCTTTAGCATCAGTCCTTCCAATGAATACCCATGACTGGTCTCCTTTAGGATGGACTGGTTGGATCTCCTTGCAGTCCAAGACACTCTCAAGAGCCTTCTCCAACTCCACAGTTCAGAAGCACAGTTCAGTGCTCAGCTTTCTTCACAGTCCAATTCTCACATCCATTTATGACTACTGGAAAAACCATAGACTTGTCTAGATGGAACTTTGTTGGAAAGTAATATCACTGCTTCTGATATGCTATCTAGGTTGGTCATAACTTTCCTTCCAAGGAGTAAGTGTCTTTTAATTTAATGGCTGCAATCACCATCTGCAGTGATTTTGGAGCCCCAAAAAATAAAGTCTGACACTGTTTCCCTATCTATTTCCCATAAAGTGGTGGGACCAAATGACATGATCTTAGTCTTCTGAATGTTGAGCTTTAAGCCAACTTTTTACTCTCCTCTTTCACTTTCATCAAGAGGCTCTTTAGTTCTTCTTCACTTTCTGCCATAAGAGTGGTGTCATCTGCATATCTGAGGTTATTGATATTTCTCCCGATAATCTTGATTCCAGATTTTACTTCCTCCAGCCCAGAGTTTCTCATGATGTACTCTGCATTAAGGGAACACAATAGATAAGCATAAAATATCCAGAATGAAATAAGAGAATGAACAGTGAAGTAAGCAACACAGAATATCTGAGAGCAGTGGTACAATACTTAATAATCTAAAACAAGTATAATTAGAATCTCAGAAGGACACGAAAGAGAAGTAGAAATTGAAAAAAAAGTATCTGAGACTTTCAAAAATTAATGACTGACAATCACAAGTCCACAAATTTCTGAGAGCACTAAGAAAGATAAAAAACAACAACGACAACAACAGCAATACAACAAAGATAAACAACAAAAACAAAATGAAGTCAAACTGTTAAAAAAATTTCAACATTATGTAATAACCTATATGGGGAAAGAATCTGAAAAATAAAAATTATATATGTATGTGAAAATATTTGTTGGTCCATTATATCCAACTTTGCTATCCCATGGACTATAGTCCACAAGGCTCGTCTATCCATGGGATTCTCCAGGCAAGAATACTGGAGTGGGTTGTCATTCCCTTCTTCAGGGGATCTTGCTGACCTAGGAACTGAACCCAAGTCTCTTGCATTGTGGGTTGATTTTTTACTGTCTGAGCTACCAGGGAAGCTTCTATATGTAAATATATGTATAGGTATAATTTAATTACTTTATTGTACATCTGAAACTAATACAACAATATAAATCAACTATACTCCAATAAAATAGGAAAAAAAAGATAAGCAGAATAGTTTTGAAGAAAGCTTGAAGAAAGAAAAAGAAACATTATATTCACAGGATAAAAGATAAGCTTATAAACAGCTTCTCATCAGAAACCCTGAAGTCTACTAAAGACAATAGTGACATCTTTAAAATGTTGAGAAAAACAGCAATGAAAATTGCAACAGCAACTCAGAATTTCATACTCAACAAAAATTCCATACTTTCATAAATGGAGAAGCCAAAATTTTTTATACAGTTAAAAACTGAGAGAATCATTACTAGCATACCTGATTAGGCATATGATTATGAATTTAACAAATTGGTTACTTAGATAACAAGGTACTGATAAGTCAATTAGTGAAGCAACGTATGTTTTAGCAATAATGTGGCTATCATTTCAGGGCTCAGGAGACAACAAGAGCAGATCATGGCTCTGAATAAAGAATAAAGAAGCTCTGTTGTCCAGCAGGAACCAAAAGTATGTGGCATTTTAGAGAAGCCACAGTCACATATACAGATGCTTCGTGAAATAGCATCTCCCTCTGGGTCTTTAATTGGCTAACTCAAACTGGCAGAGAGTCAATTCCCTCTGGGAATTCAATAGGCAAGATAGGGTAAATTAGCTTAGAAAATACAGACTGCAATGTTCAACTCTCAAAGAGTGAGAATTGCATATGACAGGAAAGAGGAAAATGACCTATTCCATTTACATTTAAAATATTTTTCTGCATCCATTTCAGCATAGTACCCTAACTCCTAAACAAATAACATGTCTCTGTCTAATATTGCACAACTATATTTCATAAAACACAACTACTCTTCCTCTCTCTCCAAAGTATCCTCAACTACTAAGTTAATTTCAATAATTTGAAATCTCCAGGTATTATGAAAGCTTCCTTAGGAAATTCACATATATTTCTTGCAGTCCTGTGATACACAGACTAAATTGAAAATTTAAACATCACTCATACTCTTCAAGCATAATAACAAGACAGAAGAAGGGAGACAGACATAATTAGCCAATATATACAGGTTAATGTAGTATACAGGCATATATGATCTCTTTCTCTGTCCTTGTGTTTCTCAGGCGCGTGCGTGCGCACACACACACACACACACACATACACACACACACACACACATCTGCTTAATTCCTTACCATCTCATTTCTATTATTTCCCTTAAAACTGTAAGTAACACCTCGTTTTTCTTTTTTTAATGTAAACTGTACTTGTTTGTTTATTTTTGGCTGTGCCAGTCTTTTCAGTGGGCGTGGGCCATTCTCTAGTTGTGGTGTGTGGTATTCTCATTGTGACAGCTTCTCTTGTTGCAAACATGGGTTCTAGGGCTCACAGGCTTCAGTAGTTTTGGTTCCTGGGCTCTAAGGCACAGGCGTATTAGTGTGGTGTACAGGCTTAGTTTCTCCCAGACATGTGGGATCTTCCGGAACCAGGGATTGAATCCCTGTCTCCTGCATTGGCAGGTGAATTCTGCACCACTTAGCCCCCAGTGAAGCCCTGCCATTTCCTTTTTCTACCACTTATGCCTCTTTGGTGGAGAAGACAATGGCAACTCACTCCAGTATTCTTGCCTAGAGTATTCCATGGACAGAGGAGCCTGGTGGGGTGCTGTCCATAGGGTTGCACAGATTTGGACAGAACTGAAGCAACATACCATGCATGCATGCCTCCTTGGCCCTCAGTTGATCACCATTTTCTTTAAAACTCATTTTAAGTTCAATTCACTCCTGAGAGGTCTACAATATTTAGTTGTCCTGACTTTATCAAGTTGTACTTCTTACTTAATGTTTGATTTTAGACATGGCAGTAATCAGGAGAATCCCAGTAACTGTTCTGGGATTCCAGAAATAATAAGGTTCCACAAATAAATCCACAATTACATTATGGTAACAAAAACCTCAGTTATACCTGAAAAATTTAAATCAGTCACCCCAGACAGTACAGATCTTATTTTTGACTTATTGAGCACCAGTGAAATAGCATAAGCACCTAAGAAATCTAGGCTAACAGGAAGAATTTATGGAATCATTCAAAAGCAGTAAATGTTTCTATCTATGTGTAGGAGACTTTGTTAAAAATGCTGTTGACACTTTACATGGTGATTCTCACTTTTAGAATATTAACCTTGATATTTCCTAACTTTGAATTCCCTATTTTTAAACCTTTAGTGTTTGTTTAGCACAACCTCTATTTTGAAGTCAGTTAAAACAGTCAAAATTGTGTAAACCAGTAACTACATTTCTTTTAGTAAAAGATAATAAACTACACACTACAGATTTAGGTGAACCCTGTTAGCTGTGAGAAGCTTGGCTTATAAACTTCAACTAGTCTCTCTTATTGACAGCTATTCCTGATTAGGTTAGCTTTAACTGTTGTCATTAAATGTGGCCCTTTTAATTATGTCTGCTTGAAAGTCACAGGGAATAATATACTGAACTCCATCAGAAACAAGATACTTCAATAATTGCTAAACAAATATCATGTTTTTTTTTTTTTTTAGAAACCACCCAAACTGTCAAAGTATGATAATCTTTTCCTCCTAAAATTTAATGTTAGTTTACAAAGAATAAAATTCTACATGATAGCATTTAGTGACTTATTAAAATGTCACATTTTAGTTAAAAAAAAAAAACAGAATTAGAGAAAGCAAGATTATTGAGATGGCTATGCTTCACATAATAGCTGGGAAACATGGATTTTCCATTAGGTGAATTAGATTTTAAATGCCTTAGAGGGAGAGAATTACAGCTAGTAAATATAAAATCAAAGAAAGTACCTGTGATATAAATAATTTCCTAGTTTTTTTAAAACATTTTTTCATGAGATTTTCTTGAAAAAGAATAACCTATAGTCTATGTCTTAATTGAAATATGATTCAGTTACTACAGACCAGCCTTAAAGTTGCTTTATTTTCCTTCTTGACTATTCCTGCATGTCTAGGGAATGCAAATGAGAAAGAGTGGCCTTTAATTAGGACATGAAAGTGTGCATTTCCTAAAACAAAAGCATGTGGCAGGATTATTGACTCCATTTTGCCACCGGCTCAGCACATTGGCTGATGGTATTGATTGCTGAAATACTAACAATAATGGGACCATAAAAAATGCAATTGTCTATTGCTATCACGCCAGTATCAAGCAGTACTAAAACAGACTAGTTGCCTTCCGTCACTTGAAAATTACAACAATCAAATATATTCCATCAGTGATTTATAGTGTAGCAGGACTCTATTTCTGAGGCTTTTCCTACTTTGTTCTTAAATTTAAAACATATTTAATATAGAATGACGGCAATTCATGTGAAACATAAGCTTCAAGTATAAACTACTCAGAATTTTGCTGCTACCAGAAAGAATGAAAATATTAATTTTAAACATCACTGCTTGATTTCATAATGATCTATTGTTCTCTGCTGCTAATTATAGATTCCAGTAAGGGAGCAAGCTATAAAATGCAAACTTCTTCCCCCTGCTCTCAGATATTCATGAATTTCATTTTACTTCATAAATTTTATAAAGTAGAAGAGAATGGAGATATAAAAACAGACAGATCTTGCAAAACTAACAACATTATACTGAAGTTCAAAAAAAGAAAAAGAATTCTGGACTAAGTAAGAAAGGTGAAAGAGGAAAGTGGAAAAAAGCTGTCTTAAAACTTGGCATTCAAAACACTAAGATTGTGGCATCCAGTACCATTGCTTCATGGCAAACAGATGGGGTAAATGTGGAAACAGTGATGGATTTTATATTCTTGGGTTCCAAAATCACTGTGGACAGTGACTGCAGCCATGAAATTAAAAGATGTTTGCTCCTTGGACGAAAAGCTATGACAAGACTAGGCAGCATATTAAAAAGCAGAGACATCACTTTGCCAACTAAGGTCCATATAATCAAAGCTATAGTTTTACTGGCAGTCATGTATGGATGTGAGTTGGAACATAAAGAAAGTTGAGCATGGAAGAACTGATACTTTTGAGTTATGGTGTTGGAGAAGATATTTGAGAGTCTCTTGAAATGCAAGGAGATTAAACCAGTCAATCATAAAGGAAATCAACCATGAATATTCATTGGAAGGACTGATGCTGAAGCTGAAACTCCAATATTTTGACCACCTGATGCGAAGAACTGACTCATTGGGAAAGACCGTGATGCTGGGAAACATTGAAGGCAGGAGGAGGAGGTGACAGAGGATGAGATGGTTGGATGGCATAATTCACTCAATGCACGTGAGTTTGAGCAAACTCCAGGAAATACTGAAGGACAAGGAAGCCTGGCATGCTGCAGTCCATGGTGTCACAAAGTCGAACACAACTTAGCAACTGAATGACAATAAAGAACCTAGAGAAAAAGGTGAAATTCATTGTTTTGGGGTGAAATGTTCTATAGATATCAGTTAGGTCTAATTGGTCTNTGAGATCTAATCTTAATGCATTATGGTCAGAAAAGATGCTTGGAATGATTTCAGATTTTTTTGAATTTATGAAGGTTAGGTTTATGGCCCAGAATGTGATCTATTTTGGAGAGGTTCCATGAACACTTGAGAAAAAGGTGAAATTTACTGTTTTGGGGTGAAAAGTTCTATAGATATCAATTAGGTCTAACTGATCTATTATATCATTTAAAGTTTGCATTTCTTTGTTAATTATCTGTTTAGTTGATCTGTCCATATAGGTGAGTGGGGTATTAAAGTCTCCAAATATTATTGTGTTATTGTTAATTTCCCCTTTCATAGTTGTTAGCATTTGTCTTAANCTGTTTTGGGGTGAAAAGTTCTATAGATATCAATTAGGTCTAACTGATCTATTATATCATTTAAAGTTTGCATTTCTTTGTTAATTATCTGTTTAGTTGATCTGTCCATATAGGTGAGTGGGGTATTAAAGTCTCCAAATATTATTGTGTTATTGTTAATTTCCCCTTTCATAGTTGTTAGCATTTGTCTTAAATATTGTGGTGCTCCTATGTTAGGTGCATATATATTTATAATTGTTATATCTTCTTCTTGGATTGATCCTTTAATCATTATGTTGTGGCCTTCTTTGTCTCTTTTCACAGCCTTTGTTTTAAAGTCTATTTTATCGGATATGAGTATTGCCACTCCTGCTTTCTTTTGGTCTCTATATGCATGGAATTGATGCTTTTGAAGTGTGGTGAAGGAGAAGACTCTTGAAAGTCCCTTGGACTGCAAGGAGATTCAACCAGTCCATCCTAAAGGAAATCAGTCCTGAATATTCATTGGAAGGACTGATGCTGAAGTTGAAGTTCCAACGCTTTGGCCACCTGATGCAAAGAACCGACTCATTTGAAAAGACCCTGGTGCTGGGAAAGATTGAAGGTGGGAGGAGAATGGGATGACAGAGGATGAGATGGTTGGATGTCATCACTGACACGATGGACATGAGTTTGAGTAGACTCTGGGAGTTGGTGATGGACAGGGAACACTGGCATGCTGCAGTCCATGGGGTTGCAAAGAGTCAGACACAACTGAACAATTGCACTGAACTGACTCTGACTCAACCCAAACAGACTGAAAAACCTTCTCTAACTTTCTCAGTAGTCTTAATAATTTGCTTAATTTTCATTTTTACCTGTTTCTATTGAAATTTGCAAATATATTCATTATTGCAATCCCCATAGTGCATGTATTCTAAAATATCTGTGTCCTGTCTTTGTCTTACATACTGTCCAGGCTTGGTTCATATACTGAGCACCTCTTGTTTAGAATATCACAAATCTTTCCCTCCTTTTATACCACCAGAACTGTTTCCATAACACAAATATACTCTTGTCAGTATGTGTACCATAACACTGGCTTAAAAGCCCTAATTTGGAAGTAAGAATATGTTATAAATTACTTTATCTGCCATTTAATAATTTCAAACCTTTATTTTTCAACGAGTCCTTTTAAAAATATAGGACAAAGCAAAATATCCAAGTGGAGATATTGACCTTACATGTTTTCCTGAAGATTAAATGAAATAACACTTGTCAAGTGATTGGCTCACTGTCTAATAGATTTTAGGCAGTGAAACATGGTAGGTTTTGTTATTATTTATTGTCATCTTTTACTCATAAATTTCAAATTGTTTACCATACATAGCCAGTCCTGGGAAGTTTGCCACTGTCTGCTGGCCCAGATTCATTTTCTACCAGTAGCCTTTTACTTACTATATCCCAGCAATTGTGCATTATATATAGTTCCCTAAGTACGTCAAGATGCTAGACGTTTCCATCTTTTTTTTTTTTTTTGCCAAATATATAGACCATTAGTTTACCCCTGAAGATTTCCTTGAACATTTTTGGCATTCTCCCATCACAGTTTATATAACTTTTTTTCATTTTTACTATCACTACATCCTCTACAACTTTTTACATCTACACCTGTAATACATGCTGAGATTATCTTTGTGCAAACATTTCCTCCCTTAATATGAGAGTCCGTTGATTGTTTTTGGAAATTCTTTAAACTCCATTTAATCTCTAAGGTTTATAACAGTGATTGGGATCCTAGTGATAACTACTGACCTGTATCTTGATACATAAATGTATGTGCATGGCAACTCTATGGGCAATATTAAGAGAAAGATAACCAAAAATAATAGTGAAATGTTTTACCCACCAAGCAACTCTTAAGTTTCTCTATTATTTTAATTCCATCAATTCATAGGACCAACTTTGAATGTCAGAGATGTCTTCAAAGTCAGTGTTACAAAAAGGTTCCTCACTAGATAGAGAGAAATCCTAAAGCATCTCAAATATGTCAAATACCAAAAAGGGAAAATGCATTTAATTGATAGATGGTGGGCTGTGTGTTAAATAAAGACAACAATAATAGATTTGTGTGCTGTGATTGTAGTCTGGAACAAAATTTATTTTATATTTATTTTTAAATGAGTATATGCGAAATAGCTAGAAAAATATATTCATGGCTCAGATGGTAAAAAATATGCCTGCAATGTGGGAGATCTTGGTTAGATCCCACAGTTGGGAAGATCCACTGGAGAAGGAAATGACAACTCATTCCAGTATTCTCGCCCGGAAAATGTCATGGAGAGAGGAGCCTGACAGTCTACAGTTCATGTGGTCATAAAGAGTTGTACATGACTGAGTGACTAACACTTCATTTTATGGGTGAGAGCTGAGGGTAGAAGTACTTATCAATAACACATACTTAAGATAAGGAAACGTCTATTATTAACTGTTGACAGGTTCTTTGGGCCTACAAGTATGTTCTTCCCAAGAATATAATCCAAATATGATCTCTTTCTCTCTTTAAGCTCTATCTTGACTAAAAGTAAGTACTGGTGACTTTTATTACTAATATATGCCAATCTCTATTGTTCCTACAATACTTTCAATAATTTAAATGTAAACTTTGTAAAGTCAAATATGATTTTATTAATATTTTTATCACATTAGTTATTTAATGTCTTTATTATATCATTACTTTGGAGATCACCAGGCGGCTCAGTGGTAAAGAATCCTCGTGCCAGTGCAAGAGCTGAAGATGTGGGTTTGATCTTGGGATCAGGAAGATCCCCTGAGGGAGGAATCGGCAACTCATTCAGGTATTCTTGCCTGAGAAATCTCATAGGCAGAGAAGCCTGGTGAGCTACAGTCCTTGGGGTTGTGAAGAGTCTGACTAAGCGATAAGCAGAATACTCTTACTTAATGCAAGAACTAGGAGTGGTACTATATTAATTTTAATTTGACAATAATATTCTAGGTCCTTCAGGTCTAAAAATTTCTCTTTTCCCCTCAGATACCATATTCTTAAACAGTATTTATTTATATGTTTATCTTTCTGTAAAGAATGTATGCTTGTAAAGTAAGTTGATATTAATGATATATCATGCATTAGTTCTTTTCCTAGCCCTTATATAATTTCTGATCTAGATGATAAATACTGACAAAATAAACTTTCCACTATTTGGTATGCTGGATTATTTCTTCTACCAATATAGTACTTTGTTCTGAATACATTCTATAGAAGAAATAAACACTTAGGTTAATGTGGAGTTAATTGTATTCAATAAAAAAGAGGTAAATTTAAAAACCCAATCAAAACCTTGTATTTCCTCTACTAAGTCTTTAATATTGGGGATAATCTTGGTGATTTAAATTAGTTCTCTTTTTTAGAGAAGAAAGACCAGAGACAGGCATGGAAGCATACATACTATACAATAAATTTTAATTGAAAAATATTTCCAGTGGGAGTAAAATGGGACATTGTAAACACCAAACTTTAAAGCTGAGGAATATTTTCCCTATTTTGTTTTAGTTAATTTTGCCCAAGTCCATGAAAATAAAAAAGTCTTTAAATTGCTTAAAATCTAACAAATTATTAGACCCTAGTCCATGGAAGTGTGTTTGTGATGGTTATTTGACAGCACTGTAAAAGTATTTTTCCAGATGAGAAAAGCCTAAAACAGAAGATATCTATCCTCCATACTACTACATCTGACAACATGAAATACTTTATACAGTTTATAGAGAGGAGGAAAAAAAATACACCCTTTCAAAGATCATTTGTCAAATACATAAAAGAAAAACAAATTGAAAATTTGAAGCTGTAGCAGAATGTAGTTTAAAAAAAAATTTGCAATGAAGTTTAAAGAATTGCTGCTTATTTTTCACACAGTAGAAATTAACCAAAGGCATAAGGGGAGGATTGCTTAAGCAAAAATGCAGTTATTTGGTAAACAGAATAAAATAGATAAATAGCCTACGTTATTTTGTGTTCTACAAAGAAAAAGTCAGCAGCACTGTTTGAACTTTCTGAAGTTCATGAAACAGCTTAATAGAGGAGCCCTGAAAGAAATTATTCATGATTATAGTACTCTTTTTGGTAACTTTTCTGTCAGGAGTACACAATTTTTGAATTAGTGAATAACAAATGCTGCACTTTACACAAACTATCAGCCATGAATGTACTCACAGGGCTAAGATACTGATACCTATATTATTTGCTCCAAAATGAGCTATATTTGGCAGAAATTGGTGGTAGGGGTTGTTATTTGGAAAATGTAGTCTACCAATTCAAACTAAATTATCACAAGAACCCCAGAGGCACTAAAGAACTGTTATGCTTTCCTTGCCTGAAATTCTTTTGCATGGAGGATTCATGGACAGAAAAGCCTGGTGGGTTACAGTCCATGGGGTTGCAAGGAGTCTGACAGGACTAAGTGACTAGCACTTACACTATGCTTCCTGGTAGCTCAGTGGTTAAGAATTTGCCAATGCAGGAGCTGCAGGAGATGTGGATTTGATCTCTGGGTCAGGTACAGGAATGTACTGTTCAGATGTACCTTCAAGAAAGGGCTAGTTGCCCAGCTGTGGAGAGTGTAGTTAGTTGGATCCTCAAGTTCTACAACAATTTTCAAGCCAATTCTATGTTATCCTTGAGTTTGGCTCCTCAGTCAATGGCTCAGCAAGGTGTTGCTAGATGAGAGTCCACTTTTCCACTGCCAGTGACCTTTAGCCATGACCAAGCAAGCCCCAATGAGGCACTGCTCATGCAAACAAACTTTTCTCTAAAGTTCAGCATTAGTTGATCTGCAATGCAGCATTATGCTCCCCTACGCAACTCCAGTTTGCCCCATTTTTTTTTTCCCACAGTAGTTACTCCCCCAATGACTATATTCTACTCCTAATTACATCAGTTTCTGAGTATGGGAGTATCCAAACGCCTGGCATATTTTATAATAGGAGTCATCTGAGAAAGAAGTTTTAGGAGGAGGTTTGGGGAGTGGATCACTGAGTGTTCCAGAGTATTAGGATCGCATCTCTGCTGATAGAGAGGGTGTAGGCAGCTCTTGGTACAAAGTGGAGCCAAAATGTTAAAAAGTTTTATCTATGGTACCACAGTAGAGGGAAAGCCCCAGCCCCTCTGATAATTCCTAGATTTGAAATTAAAGAGGAAATGGTAAATATAAGGACAGTGAAATTGATAGTTATTTTAAGTTTCATTGAAGGCCTATAGGGAGATAATGAGAGCCAAGGGCAATCATTAGACTATTGAAAGTTAAGTAGGAGAACCAGAGAATAGCTCTGTGAACTTGAATACAGTAAGTCCCCTGCAAACAAACCTTCAAGTTGCGAACTTTCAAAGATGGAAATGAGCACTCTCATACCCAAACATGTAAGTTAGTTAATGTGTGTGGTGTGCACTGGCATGTGCATGCATCCTCTGCAAGTATTTTTGCGCATTCTATTGTAGAGTACTATAGAGAGTACACTAGTGCAATGTCTTTATCTCAAGCCCAGATGTTCAGAAGCAAATGTAAAAGCAGCTGTAATGTGACTGGTAATGCTAAGAAGAACCAAATGATAAAGATGGAATTAGAAATGAAATAATTGACAGAGTGGAGAGAGGCAAAAAGATGCCTGTTAATGTAAACTTCAAGGTTGATATATTAGAGCAAAGCCAGGGACCTGATTGTGAGAACCTGAAAAAGAGATGAGCTCCCAAAACTTTTACTCTTTAGATATTTGCCAAAGTTTCTAAATCTCTCTAGTGGCCTTCTTACCCATTAAAACACCAGGAGACGATATAGTAGTGTTTTCTACACAAAACAAGAGGTATCACCCTTACACTCAGGCCTTTATTGATTTTGTGCCTTCCCTTTTTCTGGCAATAACATACTTTTATCTTTACCAACCCCTTATGTGAGTACAACCTATGAAATCTTGTAAATCTTTTCAATTAACTGTTCCTGTGTGATTCACACAATTACCAAACATTTGGAGATTGTCTGGATTAAAAATAATATTCTTAGAAAACTAAATTTGAGTCATATTCATATGTTATAAATTGAATTATTCCATCCTTAAATTAAATAGTGAAGTTCTGTCCCCCAAATTAATCTAGCTTAATTTGGAAATAGGGACTCTGCAGAAGTAATGTCAAGATGAAGTATTACTGGAGGAGAGTGAACCCATAATAATATTTGGCTGGTGTCCTTTAGTAAAACAGAGAAATTTGCAGATAGAGGCATCTAAGAATACTGTGTGAACATCAAGGCAGAAATCAGCGATGCATCTAGTCAAGTAGCTGCCAGAATCTAAGGAAAAAGCATGGAATAGTTTCTTCCCCAGAGAAGGAAACAATCCTGATAATACCTAGACCTCAGACTCCCATCCTCAGGAAATGTGAGACAGTAAATTTCCACTGTTAAAATACCTAATTTGTTGTACTTTTTTACACAGGTAAAGTGGATGTGGTCAAGCAGCAGATGGCAAGAGTGAACACTGACATCTTAGGAATCAGTGAACTAAAATGGACAGGAACAGGCAAATTTAATTCAGATGACTGTTGCATCTACTACTGTAGCAAAGAATCCCTTAGAGGAAGTGGAGTAGTCCTCATAGTCAAAAAAAGAGTCTGAAATGCAGTACTTGTGTATGATCTAAAAACAACAGAAAGATCTCTGTTTTTAAGGCAAACTACCCAACATCACAGTAATCCAAGTCTGCTCAAACCACTGATGCTAAAGAAGCTGAAGTTGACCAATTCTATTAAAAACTACAAGACCTTCTAGAACTAACATCATAAAAGATGTCCTTTTCATCATAGGGGATTGGAATGCAAAAGTAGATGGTAGAGAGATAATCAGAATAACAGGCAAGGTTGACCTTGGAGTACAAAATGAGGCAGGGTGAAGACTAACAGAATTTTACCAAGAGAACACACTGGTCATAGCAAACACCATTTTCCAACAACCCCAGAGATGACTTTGCACATGGATATCAACAGATGGTCAATACTGAAATCAGATTGATTGTGTTTTTTTGCAGCAAAATGGAAAAACCCTATACAGTCAGCAAGGACAAGACCTGGAGCTCACTGTGGCTCAGATCATCAGCTCCTTAATACAAAATTCAGGCTTAAATTGAAGAAAGTCAGGAAAACTAGGTCATTCAAATATGACCTAAATCAAATCCCTTGTTACTATTATACAGTGGAGGTGACAACTAGATTAAGGGATTAGATCTGGTAGACAGAGTGACTGAAAAACTATGGACAGAGTTCTGTAAACCTGTTCAGGAGGCAGTGACCAAAACAATCTCAAGGAAAAAGAAACACAAGAAGGCAAAGTGATTGTCTGAGGAGGATTTACAAATAGCTGAAGAAAGAAGAGATACAAAAGGCAAGAGAAAGGAAAAAATATACACAACTGAACCCAGAATTTCAGATAATAGCAAGGAGAGATAAGAAAGACTTCTTAAGTGAACAATGCAAAGAAATAGAGGAAAACAACAGAATGGGTAAGACTAGAGATCTCTTCAAAATAATGGTGCTATCAAGGGAACATTTTGTGAAAGAATGGGCATGATAAAAGACAAACTGTGGAAGATTCTTAAAGAAATGGGAGTACCAGACCACCTTATATGTCTCCTAAGAAATCTGTATGCAGGTCAAGAAGCAACAGTCAGAACTGGCCACGGAACAACTGACTGGTTCCAAACTGGAAGACCGGTACCACAGTGCTACATATTGTCACCCTGCTTATTTAACTTACATGCAGAATGCACCATGTGGAATGCCAGTCTGGATAAATCACAGGAAGACCATAAACAGGAAACCAAGTTGCAGAGAGAAATATCAACAACTTCAAATATGCACTGATACCACTCTAATGGTAGAAAGCAAAGAGGAACTAAAGAGCCTCATGATGAGGGTGAAAGAGGAGAGTAAAAAAGTGACTGGAAACTCAATATTCAAAAAACTAAGATCATGGCATCTGGTCCCATCACTTTATGGCAAATAGATGGGGAAAACATAGAAGCAGTGATAGATTTCAGTTTCTTGGGCTCCAAAATTACTGTGGATGACTCCACAGTATTACTCCACAAACTCCAGCCATGAAATTTAAAAAATGCTTGTTACTTGGAAGGAAAGCTATTACAAACCTAGGCAGTATATTAAAAAGCAGAGACATACTTTGTTGACAAAGTTCTCTAATAGTCAAAGCTATGGTTTTTTTATGCACAGATATGAGTTGAACCATAAGAAGGTTGAATGCCAAATAATTGATGCTTTTGAAATGTGATACTGAAGAAGACTCTCTTGATAGTCCCCTGGACTGCAAGGAGATCAAACCAGTCAGTTATAAAGGAAATCAACCCTGAATATTCATTAGAAGGACTGATGCTGAAGCTGAAACTCTAATACTTTGGCCACCTAGTGTGAAGAAATGACTCATTGGAAAAGACTCTGATGCTGGGAAAGATTGAAGGCAAAAGTAGAAGCAGGCAGCAGAGGATAAGTTGGTTAGATAGCATCACTGAGTCATTGGACATGAACAAACATCTGGAGATAGAGGATAGAGCAACATGGTGTGTTACAGTCCATGGGGTTGCAAAGAGTTGGACAGAACTTAGTGATTGAACAACAATAAAGTGTCCTTTCTAGACCTTTTTCAGCCTTGGATAATACTTCTACATGTTTAGTGGGCTTCTTTTGTGAAGTAATGCAGTGTTCTTCCCTTACATGTCAAACTCTTTATTACATTTTCACAGGCTGTGTTTGTCAAGATTACCAATTTGTGAATATTAGTAAGTGGGGATTTCAAATAATGGTTCCCATGGATAACCTAAGTCCCATACATTAACCTACTTATTGGCATTTTGCAGAAGCAAGCCTACTGTTTTATGTTACTTAGAACAATTATCCTTGTCAGTAACTTAATTCTTTTCTTTGTTGTTAGAATACTGACAGTAGAAGTCCAAATGCCTAACTACACTAACAGCAATAAGGATTCTACGCCTTTTGGGGGAAGCTTTCTTTCCCTGTGAGCCAGTGTATCTAGTCCAGCAGAGTGAAATATATGGTACATCCAGCAAAAATTCCCCAAGTGGATCACAGGAATGTTCATATGTACATGCATGGGGTTCCACCTGTATATTATACCAATTGGGAATCAAGAAAATCAAAAGCCACCAATTAAAGGTATTTTTTATTCCTAGATGGACACTGCCCTAGCCTTAGCCATATTCTTCTAAGACTTAATTTTTTAGAGCAGTTTTAGGTTCCGAGTAGGAAGATGGAGAGGTTTCCCATATACAACCTGCTCTACACTCACATAGACTTCCCCATTATTAACTTGTCCCACCAGATTACCAAATTTCTTACAACTATATTGACACATTAATCACCAGTTCACTCTTCAGTTCAGTTCAGTCGCTCAGTTGTGTCTAACTTTTTGCTACTCCATGGACTGCAGCAAGCCAGGCCTCCTTGTCCATCACCAACTCCTAGAGCTTACTCAAACTCATGTCCATTGAGTCGGTGATGCCATTCAACCATCTCATCCTCTGTTGTCCCCTTCTCCTCCTGCCTTCAATCTTTCCCAGTATCAGGGTAATTTCAAATGAGTCAGTTCTTCTCATCAGGTGGCCAAAGTATTAGAGTTTCAGCTTCAGCATCAGTCCTCCCAATGAATATTCAGGACTGATTTCCTTTAGGATGGACTGGTTTGATCTTGCAGTCCAAAGGACTCTCAGAGTTTAACAACACAGTTCAAAAGGATCAATTCTTCAGTGCTCAGATTTCTTTATGGTCCAACTCTCCCATCCATCCATGATTACTGGAAAAACCATAGCTTTGACAAGACAGACCTTTGTTGGCAAAATAATGTCTCTGCTTTTAAACATGCTGTCTGGGGTTGTCATAGTGTTCCTTTCTGTTACACTTATTCATCTCTGTTTATCTCCAACCCTTGGCCATCACTGATCTTCTTGTACTGTTTCCATAGTTTTGCCTTTTCCAAAACTCATATAATTGGAATCATACAGTATGTAGTCATTTCAGATTTCCTTCTTTCATTGAGTAATGTACGTTTAAGCTTCCTCTTTGTTTTTTCATGGCTTGATTTTTGAGTACTGAATAGTGTTCCACTATTTGATGTGCCATAGTTTATTTATCTGTTCACCCATTGAAGAATATCTTGAATGCTCCCAGTTTTAGCAATTTTGAATAAAGTTGCTATAAATATCCATGTGCAGGTTTTAATGAACATGTTTCATGGATCTAATAGTAACAGCACAGTGAATTTTGAAACTGCCAAACTTTCTTCCAAAGTGGCTATACCATTTTGCATTATCACCACCAGTGAATCAGAGTTGCTGTTGCTGCACATCCTTGTCAGGATTTGGTATTGTTAGCATTCCAGATATTAGCCATTCTAATAGGTGTGAAGTATTATCTCATTGTTTAAATTTTCATTTCCCTGATGACATATGATGTGAAGCATGTGTTCATATGTTTATTTGCCACCTGAATATCTTCTTTGGTAAGGTATATGTTAAGATCTTCAGCCTATTTTTAAATGAGCTTGCTTATCTTTATTCAGCAATAAGAGTTTTGATAGTTTAAGACTTTCTAGGGTTCTTTGTTGGAGAAGGAAATGGCAACCCACTCCAGTACACTTGCCTGGAGAATCCCATAGACACAGGAGCCTGGTAGGCTTCAGTCCATGGGGTCGCTAAGGGTCAGACACGACTGAAGCGACTTCACTTTCACTTTTCACTTTCAAGCATTGGAGGAGGAAATGGCAGCCCACTCCAGTGTTCTTGCCGGGAGAATCCCAGGGGTGGGGGAGCCTGGTGGGCTGCCATCTGTGGGGTTGCACAGAGTTGGACACGATTGAAGTGACTTAGCAGCAGCAGCAGCAGCANTAGAAAGATGATAATGATAAACCTGTATGTGAGACAGCAAAAGAGACACAGATGTATAGAACAGCCTTTTGGACTCTGTGGGAGAGGGAGAGGGTGGGATGATTTGGGAGAGTGGCACTGTAACATGTATGATATCATAAGTGAAATGAATCACCCGTCTAGGTTCGATACAGGATGCAGGATGCTTGGGACTGATGCATGGGGATGAACCAGGTAGATGGTGTGGGGTGGGAAGGGGAGAGGGGGTCGGGACTGAGAGCTCATATATACTCGTGGCTGATTCATGTCAATGTATGGCAAAACAAATGCAGTATTGTAAAGCAAAACAAACTAAAAAATAAAATTTAAATAAATAAATAAATAAGAACCTAGAACTTTTCCTATATCTATACATGTCTTATGTGAAGCCTTTTTCATATACCACAATTTTTGTATTGTTAAAGAAGTTTCTTTAAAAGACTTCTGGGGGATTGTGCTATATTTATTCACTCAGTTGTGCCCGACCCTTTGTGAGCCTATGGACTGTAACCTACCAGACTCCTCTGTCCATGGGAATTCTCCAGGCAAGAATAGTGTAGTGGGTTGCCATGCTCTCCCCCAGGGGATCTTCCCATCCCGGGAGTCAAACCCAGGTGTTTCTCATTGAAGATGGATTATTTACTGTCTGAGCCACCAAAGAAGCCCAAGAATAGTTGGGTAGCCTATTCCTTCTCCAGGGGATTTCCAGACACAGGAGTCAAACAAGATCTCCTGCACTGCAGGTGGATTCTCTACTAGCTGAGCTACCAGGGAAGCCCTTTCATATTCTAGTCATTAGTAAAAAGAAAATAGCCATTGTATTTATTTAATTTTTATTTTTAAATGTAGGATACTTCCTTTACAATGTTGTGCTGGCCTCTGCTGTACAACAATGTGAATCAGCTGTTAAGTGTACAAATATCTCCTCCCTCCTGAGCTTCCTTCTCACCCCACCTCCCATCTCACCCCTCTAGGTCATCACAGAGGCCCTTTTTATATAAATACATTTAGTCGGGATTCCTCTGTGTCACTCACCAGCTTTTAAGTTATTAAACTTTGGAAAGTTACATTTTCTTAGCTTGAGTTTACTGAATTTCTAATAAGGAGATTTAATTATTTGTGTATTATGTTACTAAGAAATAAAATTATTTTGGATCTTCTAGGCATTACATGAATATGTTTTCCTTGTATGCTTCCTCTTCCCCTTTAGAGTTCCTTCTAGCTTATCCTATGATACTATCTTTTGATTTAAAAAAGTATATTAAATAAAGTTAATGTTACTTTGATTATTTGCTTCAACAATATTTGCATTGGTATAATCATGTTTTAAATGAACTGAATCATCTTATTTGCCTATTTGAGATATTCAAGACAAACAGTGTGCAAATTATGCCATGAAAGTGACACCAACATTAAAAAAAAAGAATTGTGATTAAGGGTTTCTAAAATTAGTTTTATTTGAAATAAATGTATATCACTTCAGTTAAATTCAGTCGCTCAGTTGTGTCCGACTCTTTGCGACCCCATGAATTGCAGCACGCTAGGCCAAGCTGTGCATCACCAACTACCGGAGTTCATGCAAACCCATGTCCACTGAGTCGGTGATGCCATCCAACCATCTCATCCTCTGCCACCCCCTTCTCCTGCTTTCAATCTTTCCCAGCATCAGGGTCTGTTTCAATGAGCCAGCTCTTCCTATCAGGTGGCCAAAGTATTGAAGTTTCAGCTTCAGCATCAGTCCTTCCAATGAACACCCAGGACTGATCTCCTTTAGGATGGACTGGTTGGATCTCCTTGCAGTCCAAGGGACTGTCAAGAATTTTCTCCAACACCACAGTTCAAAAGTATCATTTTCTGTGCTCAGCTTTTTTATAGTTCAACTCTCACATCCATAAATGACCACTGGAAAAACCATAGCCTTGACTAGATGGACCTTTGTTGGCAAAGTAATATCTCTGCCTTTCAATATGCTATCTAGATTGGTCATAACTTTTCTTCCAAGGAGTAAATGTCTTATAATTTCATGGCTGCAATCACCATGTGCAGTGATTTTGGAGTCCAGGAAAATAAAATCAGCCACTGTTTCCCTACTTATTTGCCATGAAGTGATGGGACCGGATGCCATGATCTTCGTTTTCTGAATGTTGAGCTTTAAGACAACTTTTTCACTCTGCTCTTTTACTTTCATCAAGAGGCTCTTCAGTTACTCTTCATTTTCTACCATAAGGGTGGTGTCATCTGCATATCTGAGGTTATTGATATTTCCCCTAGCAATCTTAATTCCATCTTGTGTTTCTTCCAGCCCACGGTTTCTCATGATGTACCATATAAGTTAAATAAACAGGGTGACAATATATAGCCTTGACACGCTCCTTGAACCAGCCTGTTGTTCCATGTCCAGTTATAACTGTTGCTTCCTGACCTGCATACAGGTTTCTCAAGAGGCAGGTCAGGTGGTCTGGTATTCCCATCTCTTTCAGAATTTTCCACAGTTTTCTGTGTCAAAGAATTTGGCAGAGTCAATAAAGCAGAAATAGATGTTTTTCTGGAACTCTCTTGCTTTTTCTATGATCCAGCGGATGTTGGCAATTTGATCTCTGGTTCCTATGCCTTTTCAAAAACCAGCTTGAACATCTGGAAGTTCACAGTTCACGTACTGCTGAAGCCTGGCTTGGAGAATTTTGAGAACTACTTTACTAGCTTGTGATATGAGTGCAATTGTGCAGTAGTTTGAGCATTCTTGGCATTGCCTTTCTTTGAGATTGAAATGAAAACTGACCTTTCCCAGTCCTGTGGCTACTGATGACTTTTCCAAATTTGCTGACATATTAAGTGCAGCACTTTCACAGCATCATCTTTCAGGATTTGAATTAGCTTAACTGGAATTCCATCACTTCTATTAACTTTGTTCATATTGACGCTTCCTAACGCTCACTTGACATCACATTCCAGGATGTGTGGCTCCAGATGAATGATCACACCATCGTGATTATTTGGGTTGTGAAGATCTTTTTTGTACAGTTCTTCAGTGTATTCTTGCCACCTCTTCTTAATATCTTCTGCTTCTGTTAGATATGTCACAAGCAATATAATTTTATCTAACAAAATAGATTTATTTATTAAATAAATATTTGTGTCATACTTCCTCAGAATGTCATAAAGATTTTTTATTCTAAGAACTTTTATTCTAAGAACCAATTACAGAACTTCCTGTTAGCTACTAAAAATGTTTTCATTCAGTGAAAACTTTATGTTTATGCTCAAGCATGGTTTAAAAATAAATCAACCTTACAGCTTATTTCATTTGTCCTTTCTGATGTAGTTAAAAAAAATAAACACACAACTTCTGCTCTTATATACCTCCATATTCTGTGATCTATGACTTGAAACTTTGGGAATAGAAGGCTCCTACTCAGAGGATGAAGGAACATTGAACTTTGTTCAAAGGACAGAGTCAAGAAAGTAGAACAAATCGAGATAAGGGGCAAGGTTAATCTCAGTCTAAATTCTTTCAATATATGTTTTATTTTTAAAAGAAATTTTAAAGACTTGATCTGCAATACCCTCAACAATATATCATTGGTTAGGAAAACTTTTCACTTTTTGCAAGTGAATGAGTGTTTATTCACTCCCTAAAGCTAATCTCTATTTCACACCCCATGGATTTGATGACAAAAAATTTAAATTGCTACTATTATTTTCATTTTTCTGATAACATAGAAATCATATGAAATTTGTATGGGCATAAATAGGATTATAATGAAGTACTATTGTGATATTAAGAGGTTCCTCAAGTGTATATTCGTAGGGAAATGAACAGATAATCATAACCAAGCAAACACTGGGTCTTCCGTGATAGCTCAAGTGGTAAAGAATCTGCCTGAAATGCAAGAGACTAAGGAGACTCCGGTTCATTTCCTGAGTTGAGAAAATCCCCTGGAGGAGGAAATGGCAACCCACTCCAGTGTTCTTGACTGGAAAATTCCATGGACAGAAGAGCCTGATGGGCTACAATCCATGGGGTCTTAGATTTGGACAGGATTGAGCACACACACACACACACACAGAAACAACATTTACAAAAAAAGAAAAGAGGAAGAGAAAATTTCACAGAATTACAGAATGAGTTTCTAGTGTTTCTGTTAGAATCTAGACTTTGTTCTTCTTACTGAATAATTGTTCTTACATTGTCCCAATAATAGTGAAATTATGCCTGTCTTAATATTTAGAGTTTGACCAGAGAGAAACAAAATGAGTTTTTCAGATTCCCTGCAATTCTCGGAGAATGTCAAGATTTTTGCCAGCAGCAAAGAGACAATATATTGAAGAGAATTCTAAGCTCAAAATATAGTTAGGCCACATTTTAGTTGTCTTGGGAAGCTATTTTTAAATTTTGATTTCAAGAATATTTATTACTTAATTTAGGATAATAGTAAAACTAATATTCTTTATAGACTTACTTTAAAAATGGAATGAGTTGATATATGCAAATTGTCTATTGCCAAGCCTGATGTAAGTGTTCATTAACTAGAATAAAATAAAATCATGGAATAGTTAAGAGAAACCCACTTTGCTGTGGTGTGGCTAGACCCAGCCAGAAAGTTGCATGACTGACAAAGTACTCATCTCAGTACTCATCTCTTTCTCCTTCCCTTCTCTCCTTGCCTCTCCTCTTCCCCCTGCCCTAACTTATTTACCCGTATATATATGTTATAAAGTGTGATACGAAGGGCTTATCATTGCTATTAAGGGTGAACATATTAGAGTTATATAATTTATTTTAGTAAGATTTTTATTGTCAATGTTTTCCAACTCCTGGAGATATATATGTACAAATACATAGCTGTGTTAGCACTACCTGCTGGTTTGAGGTTCTCATAGGCTGGTGTTTTTATTTCCATTTCTCCTGTTGGTGGTGTTTAGTTGCCAGTCGTGTCTGACTCTTTGCAGCCACATGGACTGTAGCCCACCATGTTCCTCTGTCCATGGGATTTTCCAGGCAAGAACGTGAGTGGGTTACCATTTCCTACTTCAGCGGATCTTCCCAACCCGGGGATCAAACCTATGTCTCTTGCATCTCCTGCATTAGCAGGCAGATTCTTTACCACTGTGCCACCAGAGAAGCCAATCCTCTCTTTATAGATTCACTAATGATTAGATACCTACTTGGGCACCATATGTAGTATGAGGCCAATAAATTTAAAAATATACCACTGTAAGCAAAAGGGTTTATGTGCAAACATGTTAGGGTTTTAAAACATTTTTAAAGGTATATAAAGTGTTTGCAATCACTGTCCTCATCTCCTAAGCAGATAAAAAGGTGAAGTTTCTTCCAAAGGCAGAACTGGGTCTAAATTTGTAACAAATGAGTTAAAATAAATAAATAAAACTTGGAAACCTAATAGGTTATTTGAATCTATGCTGGGAGGGATTGGGGGCAGGAGGAAAAGGGGACAACAGATGATGAGATGGCTGGATGGCATCACCGACTCAATGGATGTGAGTTTGAGTGAACTCCAATAGTTGGTGATGGACAAGGAGGCCTGGCCTGATGAGATTCATAGGGTCGCAAAGAGTCGGACACATCTAAGCGACTGAACTGAACTGATGAGTTAATCTCACTAATAAGCAGAAAACATTATTTAAATTACAAATGTCCCAAACTGATGAGAAAATATTTAGAAATAACCACATTTTTCCCACACATGTAAGCTAATATTAATTGTTAATAAATACTTTAGTTAGAGCTTTCCATCTTGTAAATAAATGAATAGATGAAGTTATCCTAATCCAAGGAGATCTCTTACCCAGGCAAGATCAATAAATAAGTATATGGAATAGCAAAGAATAGTTATCAGCTATTGACTCAGAGCAAAACTGAGCCCTCTAACTCTGTACTTTATTAGTACAAAAGAGTCACGTAGCTCTTATTTGTGTAGCTATACTCTAAGGACCTTGTGACTTTTATACTCAAAGATTTTAGTGATAAAGATATTTTTGAAAAAAAAATAACATTGTTTTTCTGCTAATTTGTTTATCAGCTTTAAAATTCAGTGTACCTCAGGGTTGGTATTTAGTCCAGTGTTAGTAGTTTTATTGAATAAAAATCAAGTATTTTGTAAACTAATTCTTCACTATAATACTGCTTGGGGGCTCTATCCTGTTAAGACCCTAAATGATAAGATGACATTATGAATATAAACATTATATATAAATGTATATATATAAATGTGAATATATTGCACTTCTCAGGTGGCTAAATGGTAAAAAATCTGCCTGCCAATGCAGGAGATGTAGGTTCAATCCTTGGGTCAAGAAGATAACATGGAGAAGGAAAAGGCAAACCACTCCAGTATTCTTTCCTGGGAAATACAATGGACAGAGGAGCCTAGTGGGCTACAATTCATGGGGTCACAAAAGAGCTGGACATGACATAGTGACTAAACAACACATTAACATAAACATATTAACATGTTTAAAACTAAACAATATTGAATATTGAACTAGATTGGAATGTGTTAAATTCTAGAGCCAGACTCTAGCCAATAGCTATATATTATTGTAACTTTCTTCACTTTTCTGTGTCATCTCTGTTTGTAAACTCTCCAGGCAGTTGATTCTCTGGCCTCTGTTTGAAAGGTACTTCCTTTCTTGGTTGCAGTTTAGAGATTTATTGAGCAAATAATTTTTTGCTTTCTGCCACAGAGCTTCTAAAACTGAATCTTTGCCATTTTCTCACTTTAGGCGGAACACAATTTTCTATGGTTATACATTTTAAATGCTAAGGCAGCAATAAACAAAGCCCCTTATTTTTAACCTTTTGTTTTTTTTTCACCGTTCCTTATGCAGTTCATTAATGAGAAACTTAGACTCATTCCCATGTCCTCTGTGGTAATATTCATTGCAAACATCATTACGGATGTGAGGTCTCTCCCTTAATTAAGAACTAAAAGGCTTCATTTCCTAAAACAAAAGCATGTGGCAGGTTTTATTGATCTGGTTTGTGTCGCCAGCTGAACACATTAGCAGAGATTATTGATTACTCTAGTGGTAATGAGCTTGATTCCTTGTCAGGTGAAGTCCACATTCCTTGAGAGCATTTTCTTGAAATGGGCTAACATGTAAGTACTGTGATGTACGATTCAGTAGAGTTTTAAAGCTTTATTGCCAATGAATCATTCTTTAAAAATATAACAGCAGTCATTAAAAAGGTTATTTTCTAGTCATTATCTTTTTATAATCTCTTCTGAATGTTAATGATGCACTTATGAATAGATTGCAAGCCAAAACAAGGGTAGCATTAAAGGGATGTGTTCACACATGGCTTCTACTGCTTTTCATAAGTTTTCAGGTAAACATCATCATTATCATTTGATGACCAGGATGTGCAACTTAACTAGTTCAACTTCATCATGATAAACAGTCATAATCTCTACCCAGTGTTTAAGTAAGAATTGATGAAAATAGCTTCAAGGATTGATGACCAATAAGAAACGATAACTGGATAGTAAATATGAGTGATGTGTTCTAAGAAAAAATGATGTAACTTCTTCATTAAACAAAATGGTTCCGAAAAAAATTTCAAAAATCTATCTTACTTCATGATTTCTCTTCAAATAAAAGACCTATTGATCAATTCAGTGACCAATGCAAAGATGTAGAGGAAAACAATAAAATGGAGAAGACTAGAAATCTCAAGAAAACTATAGATAACAAGGGAACATTTCATGCGAAGATGGAAACAACAAAGAACAGAAATGCTATGAGCCTAACAGAAGCAGAAGATATTAAGAAGAAGTGGTGAGAATACACAGAACTATACAGAAAAGATCTTATGACCCAGATAATCATGACAATGTGATCAGCCACCTAGAGCCAGACATCCTGGACTGTGAAGTCAAGTGGGCCTTAGAAAGCATCACTACGAACACTAGTGGAGGTGATGCAATCCCAGTTGAGCTATTTCAAAGCCTAAAAGATTATGCTGTGAAAGTGCTGAACTCAATATGCCAGCAAATTTGGAAAACTCAGCAGTGGCTGGGAAAGGTCAGTTTTCATTCCAATCTCAAAGAAAATCAAGCCAGTATTGACTACACCAAAGCCTTTTTGTGGATCACAACAAACTATAGAAAATTTTTCAAGAGATGGGAATACAAGAACACCTTATCTGCCTCCTGAGAAATCTATATGCAGATCAAGAAGCAACAGTTAGATTCAGATATGGAAATTGTTTCAAATTGGGAAAGGAGTATATGAAGGCTGTATATTGTCATCCTGTTTATTTAGCTTATATGCAGAGCACATTATGTGAAATGCTCGGCTGGATGAATCATAAATTGGAATCAGGATTGCAGGGAGAAATATCAATAAACTCAGATACACAGATGATATCACCCTTAGGGCAGAATATGAAGAACTAAAAAGTCTCTTGATGAAAGTGAAAGAGGAGATGAAAAAGCTGGCTTAAAACTCAACATTCAAGAAATGAAGGGCATGGCATCCAGTCAGTCCCATAACGTCATGGCAAATAAATAGATGGGGAAAATTGAAACAGTCAGAGACTTTATTTTGGGGGGCTCAAAAATCACTGCAGATAGTGACTGCAGCCATGAAATTAAAAGACACTTGCTCCTTGAAAGAAAAATTATGGCCAACCTACACAGCTTATGAAAAAGCAGAGCCATTACTTTGATGACAAAGGTCTGTCTAGTCAAAGCTATGATTTTCCAGTAATTATGTATGGATGCAAGAGTTGGACCATAAAGAAAGCTGAGTGCTGAAGAATTGATGCTTTTGAATTGTGGGGTTATAGAGGACTCTTGAGATTCCCTTGGACTGTAGGGGGATCCAAACAGTCCATCCTAAAGGAAATCAGTCCTGAGTATTCACTGGAAGGAGTGATGCTGAAGCTGAAACTCCAATATTTGGCCACCTGATGTGAAGAATTTACTCATTTGAAAACATCCTGATGCTGGTGAAGATTGAAGGTGAGAAGAGAAGGGGACAACAGAGAATGAGACACTATGATGGCATCACTGACTCAATGGACATGAGTTTGAGTAAACACCAGGAGCTGGTGATGGACAGGGAGGCCTGGCCTGCTGCAGTCCATGGGGTCGCAAAGAGTTAGACATGACTGTGATATTGAATTGAAAAGATCTACTTATTAATGCATTAGAGTGGGACATTGTCAAATGGGATGAATAAAAACAATGAGAGGTTTGTTATCCTTCTGACAGGACAACATCAAGGTGATAGTTGGACTTTGGTTTTATATATATATATATATATATATATATATATATACACACACACACACACTCAATCAAAAGAACCTGGCTTTTTTTTTTTTTAATCAGAAAAGTATTAGGGAAATCATTAGAATACTTGAGTTTTGTACCTGCTAGCTTCATTACATATAAATTTGAAACAGCCTAAGTGACAAAATTCAGACCTGTTAAATGGAAGGAAGAGATACTCATGAAAATACTGTGCAGTGGTTTATAAGAAGTAGAGTCAATGAGAATCCTAGAGATGTTACTTGGAGCCTTAAATTCTCATGTTGATTTTGGATTAAAGGAAAACTATTTAATTTCAAACGTTTAATCCTTTTATAGTCTACTGAGAAATTTATCTTGACTTTGTTGTAAAGCTATGTGAGCCCACTACCAGAAAAAGACATTATCTACCTTTCCTCACTGACCATTTCTGCAACACCTGATTGAAGGGACAAAATTTTTCTGACCTTTGAATCAATCCAATCTCCAATCTCATGAGTCCCTGAAAATTTTATCCGCAATACATTGATGACTTATGTGGCTTCCATCTATGGTATATCTTATACTATGTGAACCCTCATAGAATGATACGTAAAGTTAATGGAGGTGCAAACACAATGGACTAAAATAATATGTTATTTGTAATTTAGAATCAAGTTCACATTTGAAGCTGGAGAAAATTGAATTTTGGTCATTTGAAATGAGCAGCAGGTTTCCAAATCCAGATTTATCAACATAGCTACAGAATTTCATTATCAAATTCTTATCCAGATAAAACATAGTTCTTTTGAAACTTTGTTTACCTGTTTCATTTATATGGCATTTTATATTGACTAGATTATTACATTAAAAGACAAATATTCACCCTCAATTTTTTTTTTCTGAATGACTTAGTAATTGTTAGTAGTATCAGTGAAAACAGTCTTCCGTAGTAGTTCAGCTGATGTAGAATCTGCCTGCAGTGCAAAGGACCCCGGTTGGATTCCTGGGTTGGAAAGACCCCCTGGAGAAGAGATAGGCTACCCACTCCAGTATTCTTGGGTGTCCCTGGTGGCTCAGATGGTAAAGAATCCGCCTGTAGTGCAAAAGACCTGAGTTCAATCCCTGGGTTGGGAAGATTTCTTGGAGGAGGGCATGGCAGCCCACTCCAGTATTTCTGCCTGGAGAATACCCATGGATACAGGAGCCTGGCAGGCTATAATCCACAGGGTCAGAAAGAGTCGGACATGACTAATGATTAAGCACAGCACAGCACATGAGGGAGAATATCTTGCATGCTATCATAAGTGGTCTACCTAATACCAAAAGTTCTATACTCTTCAACATTGGTAAATATCACATGTTGTATATTATACATATTTTTATTTTCTAATAGCATGATTTTTAGTAGAGATGATCTAATTCTTGAAAGTAAAGTATGAAAACTTTATAAATCATTTCAATGAACATCTACAGATTAAAGTATAAATCCTCCTCACAAAATCTTAGTGTACCCATGATCTTGCCCTACTGTCCTTCATGGTTCATTTATGCCTGTGCTAACACACATGCACGTGCACAAACACACAAAGACACACACACACACACAACAAAACAGTAGCTGGGGAGTAACATGTTTTTCTTCCCAAGATATTTTCTTCTCTCCTGTTTGCTCTTCCTGGAACATACTCTATTTCATCTTTACTTGGCAAAATTGCTCCCAAGACTAACTGTCTCAAACTGAAATTTCTCTGACTTATGGAATAATAATGATAAAGCTTTCAGTGCTCTGTTAAGATCACAATTGTTTTTGTACCTTATCACATTAATCACACATTTTAATTTATATAGAGCATCCATCACCTTCTCAGACCTGAATATTCTGCCAATGTAAAAATATATAAAGGGGAATATTAGGCTATTTGAGAGAAACAGGATAATATGAATTAGTTACACAAATGCTTGTGTTGAATTTTTAGACCTAGAGAATAACTGAAAATATTGTTTAAAAAGCATTTTTTCTTATATCAGTTTAGAAGGAATGATATGATAGCAGAGATGACATTTTTGTTTAAAAATATGTGTTGATTTATTTCATATAAGCTTTGATTATAATTTCCCTTGGGTATTTTCAGTTTGATATTCTTATGTTTTGAAGAAATTCTCAGTTGATTCAAAATATTCTGCAAAATGTGACTTGATTCTCAGTATATGTCATATATTAGCTCATATATTGTTATAGTCACATAATTAGCTAGTGATCAAAATACATGACAGTAGCATGTAGTTGCATGAAATATTCTCACAGTATATTTACACATATTGTTATATCTTTCAAACAGTCATTTAAAGAATGCTTATAGATGAAATATATAAGAAAAAAAGATAACTATGAAAATAGGATTCAAGATTATAATTGCACTGGTGAAAGTATGGAGAATGGAGACACTAATGACAAAACCTCAGCATCTGTGAACTAGTGCAAAACTGAATTTTGGAGACAGAGTTTTGAGTGAAGTAGAAAAGCTGCATTGCTTTGTTAGGCAAAGGGGGACACAGCAGGCTCCTGCCCTCAAAAACTGTGTTCCCACCTGGGAGGGTTTGCTAAGAAGTTTTATAGAAACAGTTCAATAATAGGGTTGCTGAAAAGACTAAAGTATGTGCAGGAACTCCACTCCTTTATGAACTTCTCTGTTCCCTTTAATCTGGCCTCAGGACAGTTCAGTTCAGTTAGTCATGTCCAACTCTGCGACCCAATGGACTGCAGTACACCAGGCCTACCTGTCCATCACCAACTCCCTGAGTCCACCCAAACCGATGTTCATTGAGTTGGTGATGCTGTCCAACCATCTCATCCTGTCATCCCCTTCTACTCCCAACTTAACTCTTTACCAGCATCAGAGTTTTTTTCCATTGAGTCAGTTCTTTGCACCAGGTGGCCAAAGTATTGGAATTCCAGATTCAACATCAGTCCTTCCAGTGAACACTCAGGACTTATCTTCTTTAGGATGGACTGGTTGGATCTCCTTGCAATTCAAGGGATTCTCAAGAGTTTTCTCCAGCACCACAGTTCAAAAGCATCAATTCTTTGGCACTCAGCTTTCTTTATAGTCCAAATCTCACATCCATACATAACTACTGAAAAAAACACAGCTTTGACTAGAGGGATCTATGTTGGCAAAGCAATGTCTCTGCTTTTTAATATGCTGTATAAGTTGATCATACCTTTTATTCCAAGAAGTAAGCGTCTTTTAATTTCATGGCTGCAGTCACCACCTGAAGTGATTTTGGCTCAAAAAAAATTAAGTTTGTCACTGTTTCCACTGTTTCCCCATCTATTTGCCATGAAGTGATGGGACTGGATGCCATGATCTTAGTTTTCTAAATGTTGAGTTTGAAGCTGACTTTTTCACTCTCCTGTTTAACTGTGATCAAAAGATTGTTTAGTTCTTCTTCACTTTTTGCCATAAGGGTGGTGTCATCTGCATATCTGAGGTTATTGATATTTCTCTCAGCAATCTTGAATCCAGCTTGTGCTTAATCCACCCAGAGTTTCTCATGATGTACTCTGCATATAAGTTAAATAAGCAGGGTGACAATATACAGCCTTCATGTACTCCTTTTCCTATTTGGAAGCAATCTGTTGTTCCATGTCCAGTTCTAAATATTGCTTCCTGACTTGCATACAGAGTTCTCAAGAGGCAGGGCAGGTGGTCTGGTATTCTTATCTTTTTGAGAATTTTCCACAATTTGTCATGATCTATGCAGTCAAAGGCTTTGGCATAGTCAATAAAACAAATGAATTTTTCGAACTCTCTTGCTTTTTTGATGATCCAACAGATGCTGGCAATTTGATCTCTGGTTCCTCTGCCTTTTTTAAATCCAGCTTGAACATCAGGAATTTCACATTTCATGTACTACTGAGGCCTGACTTGGAGAATTTTGAGCATTACTTTACTAGCGTGTGAGATGATTGCAATTGTGCGGTAGTTTGAGCATTCTTTGGGATTGTCCTTCTTTTGGATTAGAATAAACACTGGCCTTTCCCAGTCCTGTGGCCACTGCTGAGTTTTTCAAATTTGCTGGCATATTTTAGGATTTGAAATAGCTCAGCTGGAATTCTATCACCTCTACTAGCTTTGTTCATAGTGAGGCTTCCTAAGGCCCACTTGACTTCACATTCCAGGATGTCTGGCTGTAGTGAGTGATTACACCATTGTGATTATCTGAGTCATGAAGGTCTTTTCTGTATAATTCTTCTGTGTATTCTTGCCACTTCTTCTTAGTATCTCTATGCCATTTCTGTCCTTTATCGAACCTCTCTTTGCCTGAAATTTTCCCTTGGTATCTCTAATTTTCTTGAAGTGATCTCTAATCTTTGTCATTCTATTGTTTTCCTCTATTTACTTGCACTGTTCACTGAGGAAGGCTTTTTTATCTCTCTTTGCTATTCTTTGGAACTCTGCATTCAAATAGGTATATCTTTCCTTTTCTCTTTTGCCCATTACTTCATGGCAAATTGATGGAGAAACAGTGGAAACGGTAGCAAACCTTTATTTTTTGGGACTCCAAAATCACTGCAGATGGTGACTGTAGCCATAAGATTAAAAGATGCTTACTTCTTGGAAGAAAAGTTATGACCAACCTAGATAGCATATTAAAAACCAGAGACATTATTTTGTCAACAATGGTCCATCTCCTCAAGGCTATGGTTTTTCCAGTAGTCATGTATGGATGTGAGAGTTGGATTATAAAGAAAGCTGAGCATGAAAGAATTGATGCCTTTGAACTGTTGTGTTGGAGAAGACTCTTGAGAGTCCCTTGGACTGCAAGGAGATTCAACCAGTCCATCCTAAAGGAAATCAGTTGTGAGTGTTCATTGAAAGGACTGATGTTGAAGCTGAAACTCCGATATTTTGGCCACCTGATATGAAGAACTGACTCATTTGAAAAGGTCCTGATGCTGGGAAAGATTGAAGGCAGGAGGAGAAGTGGACGGCAGAGAATGAGATGGTTGGATGGCATCATCAACTCCATGTTTACTCCAGTTTGAGTAAACTCTGGGAATTGGTGATGGACAAGGAGGCCTGGCGTGCTGTGGTCCATGGGGTCCAGAGTGTTGGACATGACTGAGTGACAACTAAACTGAATTCACCTTTAGTTTGGCTTTCCCTCAGATAGAGACCAGCCCAGCCTGTCTGGATGTTCACTAGGGAAGAGAAAGATGCCTAAAGGCTAAGAATGTTTAAGATAGAATTTTGAATATGAATGCATGCAAGCTTAGTCACTCAATCATGTCTGACTCTTTCTGAATCCATGGTTTGTAGCCCTCCAGGTTCCTCTGTCTATGGATTTCTCCAGGCAAGAATACTGGAGTGGGTTGCCATTCTTTTCTCCAGGGCATCTTCCCAACCCACAGATCAAATCTGGGTCTCCTGATTAGCAGGCAAATACTTTACTGCCTGAGCCACCAGAGACACCCAGGAATATGTATAAAAGGTCTATAAACCTTCCCTGTGGCCTACACTTTGTCTCAGTACTTAAGTAGACAACAGAAGATGATCCCTTTCTGGGAATAGTTGCATTTAATGACCAAATTGCCTTATTAAGACACATGTACCAAAAGGAGATGAGAGAATTAGAAGCAGACTATCAACTCTTTGTGGAGAAGGAAATGGCAACCCACTCCAGGGGGTCCACAGGGTCATAAAGCATCAGACAGGACTACATGGCTAAGTAGACAGTACACATGCTCCATAGGATGTTTCTTTTCCCCCTTTGCAGCTTTAGGTACGAATTACAAATTTGGCATGTAAGTATAGCCTCTGCATCAGAAACAGAGTCTGTCTGTTTTATTCTGGTCTTCTTTGGTTTGGTTTGGGTATGTTTCAGTGCCTAGTCTATGACATGAGCACTTTGCCATGTCTGGTGTGGTGAATTTATGCAGCAATCTGGTAGTCAAGCAACACAGACACTGTTAAGAGTCTAATGCAACTTGGTGTCACCAGTGAATAGGTTCTTTTTGTGGACAGCTATATAAATCACCAGGAGAAGGCAATGGCACCCCACTCCAGTACTCTTGCCTGGAAAAATCCCATGGATGGAGGAGCCTGGTAGGCTGCAGTCCATCTTAGGCTGGGGTCACTAAGAGTCGGACACGACTGAGTGACTTTACTTTCACTTTTCACTTTCATGCATTGGAGAAGGAAATGTCACCCCATTCCAGTGGTCTTGCCTAGAGAATCCCAGGGACAGGGGGAGCTTGGTGTGCTGCCATCTATGGGGTCACACAGAGTCGGACACAACTGAAGTGATTTAGCAGCAGCAGCAGCATATATGTCACCCAGACAGTTCAATCAGCCACCATGATTTGATTCCACAGTTCATGTCCTTGAAGAGACATTGTCTCTTTAATCTGCAACAGTCCCAGAGTTTGAGTTTTGTCTAGCCACTGAATGGAGCTACCATGCCCACTTTCAGTTCATGAGTTTAATCAACTCACTTTTTTTTTCCTCATTTGCAAGCATGCATTAATTGCTTAATTGGAGGATAATTTTTTCACAATGTTGTGTCAATTTCTCAAATTATGTCTATGGATTATTTCTAGGTAGGAAACTTTAAACACTGAATAGTATATTTGCTTGTGAAAGTGTTAGTTCCTCAGTCATGTCTGACTCTTTGCAACTCCAGAGACTGTAACCCACCAGATTCCTATCTCCATGGATTTCTCCAGGCAAGGATACTGGAGTGGATTGCCATTCCCTTCTCCAGGAGATCTTCTTGACCCAGGGATTGATCACAGATTTCCAATTGCAAGCAAATTCTTCACCTCTGAGCCATAAGGGAAGTCCCATATTTGCCTGTGGATATTACAATTTCACATTTCACTCACGTCTCAGTAGTAAAGAATCCACCTGCCAAGCTGGAGACATGGGTTCAATCCCTGGGTCAGGAAGATCCCCTGGAGAAGGAAATGACTACCCACTACAATTTTCTTGCCTGAGAAATCCCATGACAGAAAAGCCTGTTTGGCTGCAGTCTATGGGGTCACAAATGAGTCAGAGGTGACTTAGCAATTAAGCAAAAACAACTTACAAGTATTTTGCAAAATATAAGTATTTTCTAGGGAGATCATAGTTTATACATAACCATAGTCAGTTATGTAAGTTTTTCCACGAATATCCAAATTCAAATGTTTGTCAAAATATTTGTATTAAAAAAATAATTTATTTGGTATAACAGATTAATAGTTGCCAGTTAGCTCTCTGTTATAGTAGGAACTCTGAGTTTACTTATTAGGCATTAGCAACTTATGTACTATGGAGTTTATAATTCTACATCCCTGAAAGTTATGGGTGAACTGATTTCATCTCACAAGTGTCTAAACCAGTAATTAGGAGTGAAAAAATATATATGTATATATTCTACTTTGTAGGAGTGAAAGTCTAAATGACTTGTGCATGCTAAGTTAATTCCATAAAAGGCCACTTCAACAAAAGTAGATTCAAAAGTAACATGTTGTTTTATGAAAAGATCTATCTAGAATGGCAGACAATTTCTTTATAAAAATAAAGATATCTATTTGTTGGGAGCCAGTATGAGGAATCCCACCCGTGACAAGATCATGTGACAGAGACCCGATGGGCAAGGGAGATTCGGGTCTCAGGGTTTCCCCCTGGTATTTCCTGAGCATGTACCACCCAAAATAAGAATCTGCCTGCTTTTCCACTCTTCTGACATTCTCTGAAAAAAAGTCAACTCAGGTCTTTATCCCTTCTTTTGAAAGGGATGTTTCAGTTAAACCCCCTCTGATAATGCTCTAACTTGCCTAACAGATTCCCCCGGACCTTTTACAGCTTGTGAATTGCTTACAGCCCCCAACTGCGAGGGGCACAAAGCTTATAGCATCTTAAAGATACAGAACCTTTTCTGAAGAGCTAAAAATCATATTGGTGACAGGATTTCACTGTTGACTCAACGATTGCTGCCAGACCTCCTTATTCTTTATCTTTTAAGCACCTGGGGAGGATGGTAATCAACGTAAATGGGATATGGAAAAAGATTTATAGTAGTTTTGATGTTAGCAACACTAGATTTGTGAGTTAATTACTTTTCTTTTGTTATAAATCACTGTACTCCTTTTACTTGTTATAAATTGCTGTACTCCTTTTACTTGTTATAAATTGCTGTGTCCTTGCTATGTAAGAATGTAACTTTATTTAGTACTTTCTGAGAATGGCACCAGACTTTTGGAAGATCAACACTTTTAACACAAATAAGTCTTCTGGTTAACAAATCCTTATCAGAAAAGAGTCGTAAAATGTTAACTGGCCTTTTGGCTAGAAGATGATGTAAATCACCTAAGGCTTGTGTATACTAGGTATGCAGAAAGAAAAGCCTGGTTTTGATAAGAGTCTTGGCTGCTAACACTGCATAATTTTGTATTACCCCTTGATGTCTATGTCCAATCAAAAAGGTATAAAAAGCCTTCTGAACAATAGGGGCCGGGGCCAGTCATTGGAAGGACTGGTTTCCCCCATGTTTCCTCTTTACTCTAATTTCAGGCTGAATTCCCATCTGGGGCATGGAGGCTCGCCATGTCTACTTACTTGTCTGAGCTTCTAAGATCCGTAAGAGAGAGAGCCCAAGGTGGGGCACTCTCCAATATTCAAACAGGCGCCAGTGGCCCAACGTAGATGGTGCAAGTTCCTTGTCTGGAACTTTATTGTCTTTCCACGTAAACCAAGTTATTCAGCCTCTTTTCTCCACCTAAATTTTCCTGCTATAGTATTATTTCCTAATCTAATCTTATATTAATAATATATAAGTTTATCCTTGCCGACGCCATCCTCGCTTTGAAATCCCTGGATCCACCAGGGCTGGACTCCAGCATCTGTTCTCTTTCACTGACACATCTTAGAACCCTAGAAGTATAAACAAGGCAAGATAATATAATGAGGCTAGTTTTATGAAATTAAAGTATGATAAATATGTTGATTAGGCAGTTGAGAAAAAATTCAGTACAGGTCAGCTATGCAAAATAGGAGTTTAAAAAGTTGATCAGAGATATCTGTACTTGAAGTCTAGTGTATAGAATCCAAATCTGAGAGAAAAAGGCCCAGTGCATTTTCTCTAATTAAGAATACTGGAGTGAGTAGTCTGTTCCTTCTCTAGTGGATCTTCCTGATCCAAGAATTGAACTGGGGTCTCCTGAATTGCAGGTCAATTCTTTACCAGTTAAGTTACAAGGGAAGCCCCAATTATTCAGCTACTTAAATATTTTTGCATACTTAAATTATATTTTATACATTTAATTTGTTATAATGCTACAAGACTATTCAGGCATATCATATGGAGAAAACTATGTAATTTACCTAATCACATGTAATTTGGTAAATTTCAAGCTCCCTATGATCAGTATTGTAATTTATTGCTAATGTTTAAATTTTATTTCTTAACTTCATAGATCTTATGGGCTCCAAAATCACTGTGGATGATGACTACAGCCATGAAATTAAAAGATACTTTTACTGTGGCAGAAAAGCTATGACAAACTTAGATAGCATATTAGCATGTTAAGTTATTGCTTTTCCAGTAGCCATGTACAGATGTAAGAGTTGGACCATAAAGAAGGCTGAGCCGAGCAATTGACGTTTTCAAACTGTGATTCTAGACATTCAAACCAGTTAATCCTAAAAGAAATCAACCCTGAATATTTCTTGGAAGGACTGACTGATGGTAAAACTGAAACTCCAATACTTTGGCCACCTGGTGCAAAGAGCTGATTCATTGGAAAAGACCCTGATACTGAGAAAGAGTGGGGGCAGGAGTAGAAGGAGGCAATAGAAGATGTGAGGGTTGGATGGCATCATTGATTCAATGGACATTAGTTTAAGCAAACTCCAGCAGATAGTGAAGGACAGGGAAGCCTGGTATGCTGCAGTCCAGGGGTCTCAAAGAGTCAGACCCAACTTGAGCGACTGAACAGTAACATATTTATAGAGAAAAAAATCTGAATGTTTTTATGTAATTTCAATTTTCCAAGCATAAATAGCTACTCAAAAGAATATCACCAAGACATTATTCACTACACTTTTATTGTTTGTGTAAAATTGTTCTCTCATTCTTCAAGAAAATACTGAAATTTCCAAATCTGACTTTAAGAATCAAAAGAATAAAATCAACTTGAAGTGTATGAGGTTGTTTTTCTTCACAACATTCTGTTTTACAGTCTGCACTCTGCATATAAAACCTAAGTCAAATAGGCAAAAACAGAGCAAACATCAATTGAGGCATTTTGAATCTTTTCATGGGGTCACCTTTTAAATAAATCCTATCAATATTCTGTGAAGATACACATACATAGGACTATGCATCCAAAGTAGAAGGAATGCAAAAGCGACTGAATTCTCAGAAGAGACTTATCTGCACACATATTCATCATCAAAATGAATGAATTTGGCCAGCTAACTGAAAATAGGGCTGCAGACGTTACATGTTAGCCTGGACAGCTGTAGCTCTGAGTAGGTCCAAGAGGAATGAGATCCACACTGCCATCTGTTCCCAGATATTTCTGACATTCTAGAATGGATTTGCTACTAACACAAGTCAATTACAGGCATTTGTTTTTAACAGGGCACACAAAAAGAGGAGACAAGATAACATTGAACTTCCAACTTTTTGCTTTGATGGCTCATCCTGGGAATAAGAATGAATTTAAAAAAGGTGAATATGCCCTTCTTTTGGTAAAGTTATGTGAGTAACCCTCACATCTCACAAATTATTCCTCTGTCAAAGATAGACATAGACATAGATAGTTGGGAAAGCAGAGGGCTACTGTCCCATTTTCACGGCTAATTGAACATCAGGAATATTGATATATGTCAAATCTGTATGAACACTGACCACGAAGGAAATTATTTTCTTAGATTCTATAAAGCTGTGTTTATAATTACAATAATTTGAAGCACAGATGCATGGTTTGTTACTTTTACCTGGGGAATCTCAAAATTCTTGCAACATGTTAATATTTTTAAAGGTTGACTGCATCTGAATTCACATTAAAAGATAATTGTGCTGGAAAGAGCAATTACAAAAATTAGACATCTTCATCAATGCGTTAATTATGTCAGTATATATGTAAGGTGATGAAATTGAAACAATCTTTGCTACTGAACAATCCAGTTTTCATAACCCAAACTGAGTCCTCCTTTTATGGAACCTACATGTTCTTGCCTTAAGAGAAAGGTTTTCAGCGTTTGAAAATGAAAATAATCACTCTCCTTTTAAAACTAGTTAACATCATAGTTCATGGATTATCAAAATGGCATTAGTAATGGCAGCAGTATGCTATAGATTAGTGGCAAATTCTTTCAAGGGTGATTTGACTGTGGCATTTCCCCATCTACTCCATTTCTGTAGATTTTATCTGTACCACCTGAGAACACGTGGATAATAAGTTTAAATAATTTACATGTGGAAGAATATTTCTCACATGTATTCATCTACATGCATGCTAAGTTGCTTCAATCATGTCTGACTCTATGTGACCCAATGGACTCTAGCCCACCAGGCTCCTCTGTCCATGAGATTCTCCAGGCAACAATACTGGAGTGGGTTGCCATGCCATCCTCCAGGGGATCTTCCTGACCCAGGGATCAAATCCTCATCTCTTATGTCTTCTGCATTAGCAGGTGTGTTCTTTACCACTAGTGTCAGGTGAAGTGACTTAGCACGTACACACACATATGTATGTGTGTGGATATATATATATTTATATGTATATATATATATATAATTTCTATTTTAGAAAAAAATTGACAAAAAGAAATTTCTTACAATTTTTAAAATCTCTAATGTAAAAAAGCTTGATAAAATTAACACCAATAAAATGTTCATGAAGATTCAAACAATAAAGTGATACATAATTTTGTATTACTTTAAGTAATGATACATAAAGTATCACATAAATAAAGTGATACTTTTAAGAATAATTCATAAATTTAGCATACCATCAGGCCAAGTATTTAATTCTGGAAATAGAGAAGTGCTTCTGCAATTCCAAGTGGCACCTTAAAATGTAGAGGGACAGGGTTCCTGTATTGCCCTAGGGAGATAGTGGAAGGTAGGGAGCCCTCAGAGTCTGAGAAGGGTGTGACAGCTCCTCGTGTGCACCCTTGCTTGCTCTCAGGCTGTAACTTCCTTTGTAATCTGGCAAGGATGATTCTCCCCTGAGGGAAACGCATTGACCTTAACAGACAAGGAAGGCAAGCAAGTATGATTTTATTATTAGATGTACTTTTCAGTAGCTGAATTTAAAAAAAAAAGTTTCAGAAAGTGGTGTTTAAATTACTATAAGCTGCAGGGCACCTGTAGTTTATGTGCTAACCATGTATGTATGTTTTATGAAGCTATTTAATCTGCAATTCACTTCTTTAAAAAGGCAATCACCATAGCAACTGACATCAGAAAGTTTTGTGCTGGCTTTGACATACAGAGTACCCAGAAGATAATGCCATTTATATCCTATGAAGCTTCATTAAACTAGGAATGCCTAGTTTCAGGATAGTGAGAATTAACTCACTCTTTTAGTCTTTTTTTTTTTTTTTTTCATCACATGGCAAATGATGAGGTTGGTGAAGTTAAAGCAAATTAAAAACTACTTAATGTTGGCTACAAAACTCCTATTGGCAGAGAAGGCTATTCCTTAAAGAGACCTTAGCAATTATAAAAGAAAGTCCAGTAGTCCATAAATGTAATTTTCACATAAAAGTTCAAAGAAGCTATGGAGACTAATTTTTTTTTCAGTAGCATCATAAGATTATGTCCATAAGAAACCATTTTCATCTTAGAGAAGCACAAAATACTGAAAAAAATTTGAAAAATACTAAATGAAAATTTACCAACAATAAAAATTTGAAGAATTGCTATATTTTAATATCAGAATACATAATATTGTATTTTGCTTGTAATGAAATTAATAGATGGCATTTTAAAATAGTATGTTAAACATGTTTACCATGAATATTGTTAAAAACAAAAATATTTCAATAAATGTATCCTCATTTTTAAAACTTTACAAAACTTTTTCTTTAATTTTATTCTGAAAGTATGTTTTAATGTTGGATTTTCCTTTTTAGATCTTGATTATTTAAATGTATTATTTAAAAGTAATTTCTGAAATTACTTCAATAAAATCATCAGACATAAAATAGTGACATTCTGGGTCATAGTTAGTAAGTAAATAAGATTATATTATCATATTCAATCATATTAATTATTTAATATTTATTGAACATATTTTATTATATATGCATGACTTCCAGGTGATACAGAGATAAGTTTTCAAGCTGTTTAAAGGATCCTTGCCTTTAATAAGTGAGCATTATAAAATAAGGATCTAAAGAGCCTCTTGATGTGGGTGAAGGAGGAGAGTGAAAGAGTCAGCTTAAAGCTAAATACTTAAAACTAAGATCATGGCATCTGGCCCCATTACTTCATGGCAAACAGAGGGTGGAAAAGGTGGAAGTAGTGGCAGATTTCCTTCCCTTAGGCTCTAAAAACAAACACTGCAGATGGTGATTGCAGCCATGAAATCATCATATATTTGCATCTTGGCAGGAAAGCTATGACAAACCTAGGCAGTGTTGAAAAGCGGAGACATTGCCAACAAAGGTCCATATGGTCAAGGCCATGTTCTTCCCAGTGGCCATGTATGGTTCTGGACTGTAAAGAAGATGGAGCACCAAAGAACTGATGCCTTTGAATTGTGCTGGAGAAGACTTCTGAGAGTCCCTTGGACAGCAAGAAGATCAAAACAGTCAATCTTAAGAGAAATCACCTCTGATTACTCATTGAAAGTATACATATATACTTCAAGTATATATGTATATATATGTGCATGTATGTATATATGATTGGAGTATACATATGTTCTTCAAGAGAACAGAAGTAGGAGCATATATATATATATATATATACACACACACGTGTATATATATATATATATATATATTTGTGTTGTAGGGCAGAAGCCAACACAACATTATAAAACAACTATCCTCCAATTAAAAAAAATACTAATGAAAAAGATACAAATTAAAGGAAAAAAGATTTTAAGAGCTAAGTTATGTGATACATGCAATAAGTAATCATCTGATCATTTTCAGATCTACTTCACTCAATCTCCAAGAAGGGCTACTACAATCTTTTGTTTTTATCTTCATATTTTATCTGAAAGAAGATAACCACACATTTTATCTTTTCCCCAAAGCCAAAATATATTTACGGGAAATTGCCTTTTAAATTCATATGTATGCTGGTAATTAAGGAGTAAATTTAATGTTGAATTAATTTCCTCTGTGGTGGAGCACCACTTTTCTTCCTTGCCTTTGAAAGATAGCCTGTGGATTCTATTGCCATAAAAGACTTCATCTAAAAAGACAATCTCCCAGCAAACTCCATCTTAGACGTGCAGCAGTCCTGTAGCCTGCGCTTACTTTTCCGGTTGCACACTTGACTCTTGAGACACACAGTCTCTCCTAATGCACAAAATTTCAATTTCTTTTACACTTTTGAAAATTTGCCTCACTTGTCTCCTGACTAACTTCTTTTTGTTCCTCCGGATCTGAATGTTGGGATATTTTACATATTTGTATATTTTCTTATTTGTTTGTAGGTCTAATATTTCCTTGGTTTCTTCCTGTCCTCATTTGTAGTCTTATGTTCACATCCTGCTGCTATCCATTTATTGAAGGGGCTATATGTTTTTCCAGTTATTACTCTCTAGGTCTATTCACCTGCTTTCTTGAAGAATCTTCATCTATCATTTTACTCAGCTCTTTCTAGAATAGAGAATCTTAATCTGTAATCTAATGACCTTCATGTGTGAAAAGAATTCTAGAAATTGGTAAACAGATAAAATGCATGTAAAATTTTTCATGTGTAAACATTTACACATTTCTTTCCTGGGGAGAGTTTTACAGCACTTATCAACTGTTTTAAAGGGTCAACAAAGGACTCCAAAAATTAGACTATTACTATTTATATTTCCAATGCACACACCCATCTTATTACATGTTCAAATAGACACTGCATCTTCTACTGGCTTTTCTACTTCTTCTTCTCCATTTTTAAGTAGTGTATTGAGCTTATTTCTTTTTTCAAAACTAATTTATTTATTTGTAAATGAAATAAAGATGAAAATCTTTAATGATTAAAAATATAATCCCCAAAGAAGATAGAAAAATCATAAACCATTAGACAGACACCCAACAACAAAGAAACAAAGACACATAAAGCAAAAATCACAATAAATATAAGGGGAAGTATATAATCATACTGAGACACGTTAATATTTCTCTGAGAATATTTTTATCAAGTGCAGGAAAAAATAAGATTAAGAGCATCTTTATTGATGTCATTAGTAATTTAAATATAATAGACTTATAGGAGATCAACCCTGGGATTTCTTTGGAAGGAATGATGCTAAAGCCGAAACTCCAGTACTTTGCCCAGCTCATGTGAAGAGTTGACTCACTGGAGAAGACTTTGATGCTGGGAGGGATTAGGGGCAGGAGGAGAACGGGATGACTGAGGATGAGATGGCTGGATGGCATCACTGACTCGATGGACACGAGTCTGAGTGAACTCCGGGAGTTGGTGATGGACAGGGAGGCCTGGCGTGCCGCGATTCATGGGGTCACAAAGAGTCGGACACGACTGAGCAACTGAACTGAACTGATACTTATATTAATCTTATATCCTTCACAGATGTATTTAAAATTTTGTATCTCATACGTTTTAATAGATTTCCATAGAACATTTAGAAAAACTGGCAAAAAGATAATCATTACTAAATTTCAAAAAGTAGAACTCTTTTTTATGTGTGATTCAGTTGTACATATACACAAATATAATTTTTGAAATTATTTTCCATTATAAGTTATCACAAGATATTGATTATAGTTCCCTGTGCTATACAGTAAACTTTTGTTGCTTGTTGCAGGTCTAGTTTTTTTGTTAAAAATCTAGCAGTCTCTTTATACTAAATCAAACAAGTCAAATCAAAATGTCATAAATTTTTTAGTTAGGAAAGATTCATAAATTTTCTTAAAAATATGTATCATACATAATTTATATACATATATATAATATATACAAAAGCATTTCTACTATGCTTGATAAAGGCTTGGGAAAGAACATCAAAAATTTTAAAAGAGATGGATAAACTGGAAAAACATACATTAAGTGACATGGGAGTATTGAATACGAGATAGAAAAATTGAAACAAGCTAGATAAAAGATCTTTATAAAGCCCAGTTTTTTTAAACATGGAAACACATTAGAAACATATCTGGAGCTCTGATTAAAAAAAGGAATGCCTGGGCATTTATATTTTCTGGAAAATTCAAAGATAATCTGATATGCATCTGGATTTTAAAAAATGATTACAGATGTTTTTATTTAATAGTAGCTTTAGTGGTACAGAGTAATAGTTACAAAATCAAAATAGTAAAAATATTTATAAGCTTTCACAATCAGTAGCCAAACAAAAAATAAAAGATAATTACAGTTGCAAGCAATAATGGAAGCATTATTAATCTAACAATATAGAATAATTACATACAATTTGAGGGGTCAAGCAGAGTGATGTGGTAAGTGGAAGTGCATACGTGCACATGTTTTAATTCATCCAGCCATTCTATGTCTTTTGGTTGGTGCATTTAATTCATCTGTATATAAGGTAATTATCAATATGTATAATCATACTACCATTTTCTTAATTATTTTAGGTCTATTTTCTATCTAACTATTTCCCTTCTCTTGTTTCCTACCTAGAGAAGTTCTTTTAGCATTTGTTGTAAAGCTGGTTTGGTGGTGTTGAATTCTTTTAACTTCTGTTTTTCTGGAAAGCTTTTGATTTCTACATCAAATCTGAAGGACGATCTTGCTGGGTAGAGTATTCATGGTTGTGGTTTCTTCCTTTTCATTACTTTAAATATATTATGTTATTCCATTATGGCTTGTAACATTTCTGTTGAAAAATCAGCTAATTGTCTGATGGGAGTTCCTTGTATGTTGTCATTTTACAATTTTTCTTTTAATATTTTCTGTCTTTAATTTTTTCACTTTGATTACTATGTGTCTAGGTGTGTTCCTCCTTGGGTTTATTCTTCTTGGGATAACTATTGTAAACTATTGATTGACTATTTCCTTTTCCATGTAAGGGAATTTTTCAGATATTATCACTTCAAATATTTTTTCAGGTCCTTTCTCTCTCTCTCTGTCTCTTTTTTTTTTTTTTTTTTTTTTTTGAGACCCCTATAATGTGAATGTCGGTACATTTAGTGCTGTCCCAGAGGTCTCTTAGGCTCCCTTCATTTCTTTTCTTTTCTTTTTTTTCTCTATTCTGTTCTGCAGCAGTGATTTCCACCATTCTGTCCTCCAGGTAATTTACCCGTTCTTCTGTCTCAGTTATTCTGCTATGGATTCCTTCTACTGAATTATTCATCTGTTTGTTTGTTCTCTATTTCTGTAGGTCTTTAGTAAACATTTTTTGCATCTTCTCAATTTTTGCTTTCATTGTTTTCCAAAGATCCTGAATCAGTTTCACTATCTTTATTCTGAATTCTTTTTCTACAAGGTTACCTATCTCCACTTCATTTAGTTGTTTTTCTGGGGTCCTATCTTGTCCTTACATCTGGGACATAAATCTGCTTTTTCATGCTGATTAACTTTCTGCGCAGTGGCTTTTGTCTCAGTCTCTGTGGGACCATGGTTCTCGGTTCTTCTGTTTGCCCTCTGATGGACACTAAGAGGCCTGTGTAAACTTTGTGAAGGGAATTATTGGTGGTCTTGCTCTGATGGGCAGGGCCTTGCTCAGTAAAACTTCAATTCAATTATCTGGATTGTGCTACCCTTGGTAGTTTTTTGGCCTGAGGTGACCCAATCCTAAGGTCTACAGGCTCTATGGTAGGGTTAATGGTGACCTCCAAGAGGTTTAACACCAAGGGTTAATGATCTCTAGCACCACAGCTGCCAGCACCCCTGGCCCTGTGGTGAGCCTCTGCCAACCCACGCCTCAACAGGAAACCCTCCAACACTAGTAGATTGTTTTGGCTCAGTCTCCTGTGGAGGCACTGCTCCTTTCCTCTGAGTTTTGGTGCACACAAGGTTTTGTTTGTGCCCTCCAAGACTGGAGCCTCTGTTTTCCCTAGCCCTGTGGAAGTCTTGTAATCAAATCCCACTGGCTTTCAATGTCAGATTCCCTGGGGATTCCAAGTCCCTTTGTTGGATCCCCAGGCTGGGAAGCCTGATGTGGGGTTCCAAAACTTAACAAGAGTGGGAGAAGTTCTTTGGTATTATTTTTCTCCAGATTGTGGGTCACCCACCTGGCAGGAATAGGATTTGATTTTTATCATGACTGTACCTGTCCTGCTATCTTCCTGTGGCTTCTTCTTTGTCTTTGGACATGGGAGAATAGTTTTTGGTTCCAGCATTCTCCTGTTGGTTGTTCAACAACTCGTTATAATTTTGGTGCTCTTGTGGGAGGAAATGAGTGAATGTGTTTCTACTCCTGAATCAGAAGCCCTGAGCTTATTTCTTAACTCCTGTATTGCATTGCCTGCATTAGAGAAGCTACCTAATTTTACTACTTTGCCTATATGTGTAAAAGGAATACTTCAACATTTCTACCCCAGTCCCAAATATTTAAATTCAAATAAATTAAAATCAAATCGATTATCTCCCCTCTAATACTGAATGCCTCATATCTGTAGGTGACACTATAATTCTTTTGATCTACTAGGTGCAAAGCTTTGAAAATCTCTCTCTCTTGTTCTCTTTCTCGATTCCCAGGTGGAATTGACCTCCTTCACTATTACATCACACAATATAGACCTTTTACTATCACCCTCTATTTCTCTGAAGCTAAAATTATTAATGTAATTTTTTGGTACATTTTCTTATTCTACAATTCATCACTAAACATTACCATCAGAAGAAAGCTTCTTAATGTGTTATACTTTGATTTCAACTTACAGAAAATTTCTGGTAGAAGCTAATTGTCCTGATGCCAAATCTCACAATTCTACACTTATCATTAAGAAGCTTCAGTATTTAGTTCTCATTACTGTTTCCAGACTTACATCTCCAATGTTAAGTAAACCAAATGTCTTTCCAAAAGAAACTGTTGTACGAGTATGCTATGTACAATGTTCTGTGCTTAGTCACTCAGTCGTGTCTAACTCTTTATGACCCCATTGACTGTATCCTGCCAGGCTCCTCTATCCACGGACATTCTCCAGGTAAGAATACTAGAGCGGGTTGACATGCCCTCCTCCAGGGAATCTTCCAAACCCAGGGATCAAAACCAGGTCTCCTGCAGTGTAGGTGGATTCTTTGCCATCTGAGCTACAAAGGAAGCCCACCATGTACCATGTTCCTGCATTAGTGTTGTACCTAAAAGTGCCAATCTCATTTTTTGTCGAATTATAGGAATCATTTTCAAAAATCATATTAAATTTCTATATTATCCAAAATATCTTTCCAAATTTCTCTACATTTTCACGGTGTTCCTTCCTGAAAATCATGTTAAAAATACAAATACAACCAATCGGACTTTTCTCTCTCTCTCTCTCTCTCTCTCTCTCTCTTTTTTTTTTTTTTTCACAGAATTTAGCATATTTGAGTCACCTTGACATTTTGTGAACATTCCCAACTAGCATTGAGGTACTTTGTGGCAAAGATTGTGCTTTAATCATGTTTTCTATCCCAGAGATTTCTTAGCTATGCAGGCTACATAGTCAGAGATTTTAGTATAAAGAATGAATTCCATATAAGCGTTCCAGTTTTAAAAGTGGGCTTACAATAAAGCTGCAAGATAAAATAGTGAATATCCACTTAAATGGAATTTTTATAAGCACATAATAATTTGCTTATGAAATAATTATTTATGACAATTGATGAATAATTTTGGTACATGTATATCCTACGCCATATTTGGGATATATGTATACTAAAAAGCATCTGTTGTTTATCTGAATTCAAATTTTACTTATTTTCTGTATTCCTATTCATTGAATCTGGCAGCTTTAGTTTTCTTTTAAGGGAAAGCAATTATACAAAATTTAAAACTAAAGACTAATGATGTGAAAGTTAAACAATAGCTTCTCTGTGTGTTTTTTTTCCTTCCCATTTCTAATGCAATAGAATATATTGTGAAAAATAATTTAGAAATATAAATTTTGAACTCTGTGGCTGACGATTCAAAATCAACTGTCTTTTTCTCATTGCAAAGAACCACAATTCCTCAAGTGAGTTGGTGGCTGCTCTCTTTTCCTAATCAGGTTTATTTGGTTTTTCAACCTTGAACATATTATAAAATTTGATATGTACCAGGTAGTCTCTTAGCTGTTGGTGACAAAGCAGCAAATAAGACCAATGAAATATTTACTTTAAAGTGACAAATATGATAATAGAAAAATAATTCAATTTCAGACAGCAATAGATGCTATGAGGAACACAAAGGGAGACTCTGTGGAGGCAGTCACAGTGAGTTAAGTAGAGGCTTGAATGACCGGAATGAGCTATCCAGGGAAATGGGTAAAAGAGGACCATTCGAGGCAAAGGGAACAGTTGAAGCAAAACTCCAATGGAAGAACAAACTTGACATATCCGAGAAATCAAATAATTTTGTTACCTGACTTATAGGGCTGGGAAAGGTGAATGGTTACAGGTAAGGAGAGAGAGGTAGGTAGAGGATAGATCTTGTACAGCTCCATTGGCCATGTTAAGGTTATTGGATTCAATATTCTTTATCTCTACCAAAAAAAAAAAGGCTGTTTTCAGTGACATGTGGAACATTAATTGTTGAAGGTTGGAGACAAGAACAAAAATTGAGCAGCTAGTCAGGTAGATCTTCTGCTAGCACAAGAAGAAATATGGGTCCTGCCTACTAAGATATCAGAGCTGGAGATAGTGACTCACAGATGAAATCAGTATTCATTTTCAGGTCAGAGCTAACGAGTTGTGTTAACAGAATGCTGAAGACAAGAGAGGAATATAGGATAACTTTTGAGTTTTGATCTGAATATCTGAATGAGTGCAAGACTAGAGGAAGAAGCATGATTAGCAGGACTGAAATGATTCAGAAATTTAGGCTTGAGGTGGAATGCTTATTCATGGCTAGACTTCTAGATAAAGTCTTATTATGGTAAGAGAAAAAGCCCTGGCTAAGGATTATAAGCCCTTTCTGATCTGTTTCAGAGAGTATATAATGACTGACAACCTCTCCCAAGCACAAGTGTTGTCTAGTCTCTCAGTCGTGTCCAACTTTGAAACCCCATGGACTGCAGCACACCAGGCTTCCCTGTACTTCACCATCTCTTGGAGTTTGCTCAAATGCATGTCCATTGAGTTGGTGATGCTATCCAATCATCCTCTGTTGTCCCCTTCTCCTCCTGCCTTCATCTACCCCAGAATCAGGGTCTTTTTCAATGAGTTGGTTCTTCTCATCAAGTGGCCAAAATATTGGAGCTTCAGCTTAAGCATCAGTCCTTCCAGTGAATATTCAGTATTGATATCCTTTAGGATTAACTGGTTTTGTCTCCTTGAAGTCCAAGGGACTCTCAAGAGTCTTCTCCAACACCACAGTTTAGAAGCATCAATTCTTTGGTCCTCAGACTTTTCTATGGTCCAACTCTCACATCCTACATAACTACTGAAGAAACCATAGCTTTGACTAGATGGGCCTTGCTCAGCAAAGTGATGTGTCTGCTTTTAATACACTGTCTAGTTTGGTCATAGCTTTCCTTCCAAGGAGCAAGCATCTTTTGATTTCATGGCTGCAGTCACCATCTGCAGTGATTTTGGAGCCCAAGAAAATAAAGTCTCTCGCTACTTTGATTGTTTTCCCATTTATTTGTCATGAAGTGATGGGACTAGATGCCAAGATCTTAGTTTTTTGAATGCTGAGTTTTTAGTCAGCTTTTTCTCTTTCTTCTTTCACTTTCATCAACAGGCTCTTTATTTCATTTTCATTTTCTACAATTAGGGTGGTGTCATCTACATATCTGAAAGTATTGCAATTTCTCCTGGCAATCGTGATTCCAGCTGTGCTTCAACCAGCCTGACAGTTCTCATGATGTACTCTGCATAGAATTTAAATAAGCAGTGTGACAATAGCATGTACAAATAGAAAACTGCATGTCTATTATGGGGGAGTAAATGTTTTAGGAATATTAATTTCAATTTAACATACATGCCAATATTTAAATTTCTCAAAGTTAAAGGCCAGGCTTATTATTAATGTTTACTGTAAATATCTTATAACTGTTATGACAACTGTCTAATAGATGTTATTTAATAACTTTCCGTTTTAATTGTCCCCTTTTTGTGTATATTTGTAGTACATTAGCTGAGATCACATTATTTTCTCCAAGAATCTTCTTTTGTTTTTTAATCCATAGTCTTTCTCTCTAAACTCCGACTTTGAGAGCAAAAATATTAGTTAAAATTAATTTTTATATTTAAAGATTTTTCTCAGTACATTATTTAAAACATAAAACTGTTAGGCAGTTATAATAGGAAATGAGTCCAAAATGGTGGTGACTAAAAGACAAGGAAGGGAAAAGCCTGCAAAAATAGAACAAAGGAAGATCCGAGGACTGGAGTGAGGACTTCAAGTAGAACACACAGCATTTCTGGCTAGCCCAATTTGCATAGGGCCGGCCCAGGTGAAGGGAAAAACATATAAAGAGGAGCCAAAGGGCTCTCTCTCTCCTGTGTGCTGGGGCATTCTTCTCTTCACGTATTTGGGTCGACATGCCCTCATGCTTTGAGGATGGATTTTCCTGCTATTATCTACATAAAATAGAGCTGTAACACAGAGCTGTAACACTGATTTGTCTAAGAGCTATAACACAGTCCATTTGAGACTTGAGAGCTATAACACAATCTGTCCAAGACCCAAGAGCTGTGACACGTTGAGGGATTTAATGTCTTTCACTCCAAATCTTTGTTGTGGACAAGACAGAACTGCGGACCATTCACTCACCTGACAAAACATACTCATAAGCACATGTTAAATGAAAGAAATTCATATCTTGGGGACAGAAATTAAATTTAAAAATAATTTTAAAGCCACTTTATTTGGAATCAAGTGTGTAATGTCTAAGGCCAGAATAGAAAAAAAAAAAAAAAAAGTCAGCTTTTGAGACTGTATCACCTACAAGTATCAACATGTTAAACAGCAGGTACACTAAATTTTGAGCATTAATCAGGTTAATCCTCAGAGCAAACACTTTAGTTCTCAAAATTTGAGGCTGCTTTTTGGACCTGCATATCATCTCTATCTATACACCTTATAGTTCACATGAGTTTTCTATCTTTTCTGATTAACAGATCCAGGAAATTCTGCCAGCTATTTCAATATGTCACCAGTGGGAAAAATAGAAGATTGTAAATAACCGGAGCTATTTTCTATGATTGGTGAAATCTCATGGAAAACCAAGCATGCTTTTCTCCATGGCTAGGAAACTCAAGTTTTATCTTAGATATCTCATTCTCAATATTTCAAGGTTTATATGAGAATAAGTGTATGGTTTCATAGCTTTTTAAGCAATTATATTTTAAGTTTCATGAGTAAAACTCAAACCAATCTGCATGAGATAAGGTGAGAATGTGTGCTGTTCCCAAACTCCCAGGCGCTGTGAGGAAGAGGAATTTTTTCACCGAGTCAGACAGTTAGCAGTGATCACTGGAGGCTTATCGTGAGGAAGAAAAGTTTATTGAAAAGAAACAGCAGACTTCTGACATAGATATCAGAAGGGGGTAAAAGAGAATACCTCCAAAGTTAACTTGAGCAGAATATTATATCCTTTTCAGTTAACTGCCGAGAATAAATAAAAAGAATATCTCAAGGTTGTAAAAGATTTACCAGATCCCTTCACAAAGCATACATCCTGAAATAACATCTGTACAAGATTAATTAGAAGGAATGAGTTCCTATTAAGAAGGAAAACATGCCTTTGAGCAAGATATATTGTTTCTCTATAATCATTAATACAGTGACTGCTTGACTACTAAGACAAAGAATGCATATCTCCTCCCTAAGGGGCCTTGGACTACTTATCCACATGCCTGAGGTTAACTATGTCAAAACTAACCAGAACAATTAGAAACATTTGATTCTTCTACCTATGTTGTTCTCCAGTCACGAAGTCTCCTCCGACTCCCTGTGACCCCATTTACTGCAGCACATGAGGTTTCCCTATCCTTCACTAACTCCTGAAGTTTGCTCAGATTCATGTCGATTGAGTCAGTGATGCCATACATACATCTCAACCTTCTACCTAAACTGTGCTGTACTTAGTCGCTCATTCATGTCAGACTCTGCGACCCCATGGATTATAGTCCCCCACCCCCTCTGTCATTGGGGCTTCTCCAAGCAAGAATACAGGAGTGGGTTGCAATCCCTTCCACCACCTTCTACCTATATTACATATCTAATAGGATCCAACGAGGTAATATTTATAAATACTTAGAACATTGCACGACATCTATTAAGCATCATATCCAAGTTTTCAATATAAATAAGTAAATTCAATTGTTTAATAAAGGCAGAGGTGTAGTTTCTGGGTTGTTCGTGGTAAATCAGAGCTGTCACTGTGTCCTTTCACATCAGTGAGCCATATAACCAGTTTGATGATGGGAAGGCTCATTTATAATATTTGACTTTATCTATACGGACTATCCTTCCTGACCTAAGAGTGAGATACTTCTCGTCAGAGGTTAGGAGCAGCAGCTGTGCTTTGCTGGAGCAGCCGTGAATAGATACCCCACACCCAAGGTAAGAGAAACCCAGATAAGATAGTAGGTGTTGCAAAAGGGCATCAGAGGGCAGACACACTGAAACCATACTCACAGAAAACTAGTCAGTCGAATCACACTAGTACTACAGCCTTGTCTAACTCAATGAAACCAAGCCATGCCTGCGGGGCAACCCAAAAATGACAGAATGATCACTGTTCGTCCCCAAGGCAAACCATTGAATATCACAGTAATCCAAGTCTATGCCCCAACCAGTAATGCTGAAGAAGCTGAAGTTGAACGGTTTTATGAAGACCTACAAGACCTTTCAGAACTAACACCCAAAAGAGATGTCCTTATCATTATAGGGGACTGGAATGCAAAAGTAGGAAGTCAAGAAACACCTGGAGTAACAGGCAAATTTGGCCTTGGAATGTGGAATGAAGCAGGCCAAAGACTAATAGAGTTTTGTCAAGAAAATGCACTGGTCATAGCACACACCCTCTTCCAACAACACAAGAGAAGACTCTACACATGGACATCACCAAATGGGCAACACTGAAATCAGACTGATTATATTCTTTGCAACTAAAGATGGAGAAGCTCTATACAGTCAACAAAAACAAGTCCAGGAGCTGACTGTGGCTCAGATCATGCACACCTTATTACCAAATTCAGACTCAAATTGGAGAAACTAGGGAAAACCGCTAGACCATTCAGGTATGACCTAAATCAAATCCCTTATGATTATACAGTGGAAGTGAGAAATAGATTTAAGGGCCTAGATCTGATAGATAGAGTACCTGATGAACTATGGGCTGTGGTTTGTGACATTGTACAGGAGACAGGGATCAAGACAATCCTCATGGGAAAGAAATGCAAAAAAAGCAAAATGGCTGTCTGGGGAGGCCTTACAAGTAGCTGTGAAAGAAGAGAGGTGAGAAGCAAAGGAGAAAAGGAAAGATATAAGCATCCGAATGCAGAGTTCAGAGAATAGCAAGAAGAGATAAGAAAGCCTTCTTNGGCTGTGGTTTGTGACATTGTACAGGAGACAGGGATCAAGACAATCCTCATGGGAAAGAAATGCAAAAAAAGCAAAATGGCTGTCTGGGGAGGCCTTACAAGTAGCTGTGAAAGAAGAGAGGTGAGAAGCAAAGGAGAAAAGGAAAGATATAAGCATCCGAATGCAGAGTTCAGAGAATAGCAAGAAGAGATAAGAAAGCCTTCTTCAGCCATCAATGCAAAGAAATAGAAGAAAAGAACAGAATGGGAAGGACTACAGATCTCTTCAAGAAAATGAGAGATACTAAGGGAGCATTTCATGCAAAGATGGGCTCGATAAAGGACAGAAATGGTATGGACCTAACAGANGGCCACCTTATGTGAAGAGTTGACTCATTGGAAAAGACTCTGACACTTGAAGGGATTGGGGGCAGGAAGAGAAGGGGCAAGAGAGGATGAGATGGCTGGATGTCATCACTAACTCAATGGGTGTGAGTCTGAGTGAACTCCGGGAGTTGGTGATGGACAGGGAGGCCTGCAATGCAGCGATTCATGGGGTCACAGAGTCGGACACAACTGAGTGACTGAACTGAACTGATAGGTAATACCACACAATTGCACTCATCTCACATGCTAGTAAAGTAATGCTCAAAAATCTCTAATCCAAGCTTCAGCAATACGTGAACCGTGAAATTCCGGATTTTCAACCTGGTTTAGAAATGGCAGAGGAACAAATATCAAATTGTCTACATCCAGTGGATCATCAAAAAAGCAACAGAGTTCCAGAAAAAACATATATTTCTGCTTTATTGACTATGTCAAAGCCTTTGATTGTGTGGATAACAATAAACTGTGGAAAATTCTGAAAGAGATGGGAATATCAGACCACCTGACTTATCTCTTGAGAAATCTATATGCAAGTCGGGAAGCAGAAGTTAAAACTGGACGTGGAACAACAGACTGGTTCCACATAGGAAAAGGAGTATGTCAAGGCTGTATATTGTTAACCTGCTTATTTAACTTCTATACAGAGTACATCATGAGATATGCTGTGCTGGAAGAAGCACAAGCTGGAATCAAAATTGCCGGGAGATATATCAATAACCTCAGATATGCAGATGACACCATCCTAATGGCAGAAAGTGAAGAGGAACTAAAGAAGCCTCTTGATGAAAGTAAAAGAGGAGAATGAAAAAGTTGACTTAAAGCTCAATATTCAGAAAACTAAGATCATGGCATCTGGTCCTATCACTTCATGGGATATAGATGGGGAAACTGTAGGAACAGTGTCAGACTATTTTGGGGACTCAAAAATCACTGTAGATGGCTATTGTAGCCATGAAACTAAAAGATACTTACTCCTTGGAAGGAAAGTTATCACCAACCTAGACAGCATATTCAAAAACAGAGACATTACTTTGCCAACAAATGTCTGTCTAGTCAAAGCTATGGTTTTTCCAGTGGTCATGTATGGATGTGAGTTGGACTGTGAAGAAAGCTGAGCGCTGAAGAATTGATGCTTTTGAACCGTGGTGTTGGAGAAAATTCTTGAGAGTCCCTTGGACATTAAGGAGATCCAATCAGTCCATTCTAAAGGAGATCAGTCCTGGGTGTGCATTGGAAGGACTAATGCTAAAGCTGAAACTCCAATACTTTGGCCACCTTATGCGAAGAGTTGACTCATTGGAAAAGACTCTGATGCTGGGAGGAATTGGGGGCAGCAGGAGAAGGGGACAACAGAGGATGAGATGGCTGGATGGCATCACCGAACTGATGGACATGAGTTCGAGTGAACTCCTGGAGTTGGTGATGGACAGGGAGTCCTGACTTACTGCGATTCATNACTCTGATGCTGGGAGGAATTGGGGGCAGCAGGAGAAGGGGACAACAGAGGATGAGATGGCTGGATGGCATCACCGAACTGATGGACATGAGTTCGAGTGAACTCCTGGAGTTGGTGATGGACAGGGAGTCCTGACTTACTGCGATTCATGGGGTCGCAAAGAGTCAGACACAATTGAGCTACTGAACTGACTCACTGACTGACTGACGGTGTAAATAGTACAACTCTGGCTGCTATTGAGCTATTAATGTGATGTCATTGTGTTGTTTGGAGGAAATGGAGATAATCAGTTTTCATGAGCTAGTATCATTTGTATCATATATATTATGAAAAATTGTTTTTGTGAAAATTAACATTGTTTTATCTGAAATCAAAAATAGTAACCTAGAATACATTTGTCTTTATATATTTTCCAACATTTTATCCAAATCTGAATCTTTTTGTTTTATTGCATATGCTATATTTATTCTGTTTTACTCATTTTTTTTTTCATTTAGCCTTCTGCAAGCATTGGCTTGAATTAGGTGGGTGAATGCATTGCACACACACCATCACTGTTCCCCATAATAGCACTGTATGTATCATATACACAGTTTTAACCTTTCCTGTTCAGACTTAAATTCATCATTCTTCTCAAGATAGAACTCCAGTAAGTCACTTCCAGTTAATTACATTTTAACAAATGATTACAACTACCTTACCAATCTCTTTGCTTCTAGTTCTGATCATCTATTCTTAATAGTAACAATGACCAACATTTGGGGAATTTCTTCCATGGGCAAATCAATACTCTAAATAATTTGCATGTGATTATTCATTTAAACCTCCTAATACTATAAAATAATTTATACAAATAATGAAATCAAGAAACAAAGAGATTAAATTTCTCTAGTTTTGTGTCTCAGAAATGTAAAGCTTTAAATCAAAGCCAGATATTTAGGCTTCCTTATTTTACTTTTAAATCAAGATTCTCATCTTCTTCTTTAAAATATTTTTCCAGAGTTCTTTAACATCCCCATTTCCCCAAATATTTTGAAGTCCCTGTCTTCATTGTCCTTTATCAAATACATTTATTAAGATTATTATCAATTCATTTTCTTATAACTCTAACCAAAATTCAAAATTATATAAAAATATATCAACCACTTCAAGACTATGCAATCATTTATTCTCATAATTCACTCAGAGTTTGAATTCTAAGCACCAAATTGAATTTTTCCTGAAATAATCATATGAATTCTGGACTGGCTGCTACTTCTTTTTGTGCTCTGCATGGTTGAGTTACTCTTGTATTCTTTGGGTAATTTATGTTAAGTACTCACTATCTAACACCTAACTGATGTTATTCTTTTTTTCAAAGTGGTGTGTGTGTTTTGGGATCTTCCCAGATGGTGCTAGTGGTAAAGAACACATCTGCCAATGCAGGTTAATCCCTGGATTGGAAAGATCCTCTGAAGGAGGGCAACATAACTCACTCAACTCAGCCTTTTTGCCTGGAAAATCTCATGGACAGAGGAGCCTGGCCAGGTACAGTCCACGGGATCACATAGAGTTAGACATGACTGAAGTGACTGAGCATGTACACATACATTTTTTCATTCCTATGTTTTTTAAAATTCATTAGTTGGCCTTGTGTTTTCTTTATTATTTATTTCATTATATAAATATACACCTAGCAAGCTGTTTACATAAAATTATATAAAACATGATTTAGCCCTTGAAGAATGCATGATACATGCAGGGAAGAAAAATTCCAAAAAAAAAAAAAAAGAAAGAAAAATTAAATAGCAGTGAAAAGTGTTGTATTATTGGCACAATAATTTCAGATAATCTTCAATGATTTTTAGATTATGTACTTCAATTATTTATTAGTATTCATGATTTTAAAATTTAAAAATGTTTTAAGCATAAAAATCATCTTAAATATTTTTATTTGAGTATAATGTACACCAAAGAAATGATAGAAATTACATCTCTAGCCACATCCATGAAATATTACCCACTGCTGGTCAAAACTTACTTTTTTCTCTGGGATTTTTGTTGTTTTTAATGTTCTCTGTATGGATACCACTGGCATTCATTGTGATAGAAATAATTCATCTTAGAAAGTGAATTTTTTGAAGTGACCTCCATTTTTTCTTAGCTTTTTTTTTTTTCCCCTATTTGAGGAAATCAACAGAGTTCTGATGAGTCCTAAAGAATCATCTGACAAAAGCGAAATGTCCACCACTGAGATGCCTGCCTCATTACAGTATTCTGATTCCATCACTTCTTTTCTTTATCCATCATGAAGATGGGCTTCATATGCTTCATCTACTGTTAAGTGGTTAAAACATAAGTGTGTGTATTCAGTTACGTTCGGCTCTTTGTGATCCCATGGACTGCAGCCTGCCAGGCTCCCTAGTCCATGGAATTTCCCAAGCAGGATATTGGAGTGAGTTACCATTTCCTACTCTAGAAGATCTTCCTGACACAGGGATTGAACTCACGTCTCCTGTGTTTCCTTCGTTGTCAGGCAGATTCTTTACCTCTGAGCCACCTGGAAATCCCTGGTTAAAACATAAATTAAGTTTTTTCATTGATTGACTTATTTCCTACAAAGAGTGTAGAAAATTATTATCTTAAATACTATTAACTCAAATAATATTTTACTTTAAAAATTCACATCATTAACCACTAGAAGAAGAAAAGAGAAAAACTGACTCTTACTCTAGCTGGGGTATGGTACGGAGCATAAATTTAATCTAGGTCATGATTAATTTTGAAATAAAATATATACTGTATCTTACCTAAATGTTATTTAGACATAGAAAATACTATTTCTCTTTTATTCAGTTGATGAGTAGAAAATTATAACATACTTTGTAGAAAACGTTTAAGAAATAAACATCTACTTCTTTCTTCATTCTCCAGGTATGTTGTTCAGTCACAAAGTTGTGTCTGACTCTTTGTGACCCCATGAACTACACACAACAGGCTTTTATATCCTTCACTATCTCCCAGAGTTTGCTCATACACATCTCCATTGAGTCAATGATGCTGTATAACCATTTTATCTTCTGTCTCCCCCTTCTCCTTTTGCCTTCACTCTTTCTCAGCTTCAGGGTCTTTTCCAATTAGTCAAATCTTTACATCAGGTGGCCAAAGTTTTGGAGCTTCAGCTTCAACATCTGTCATTCCAATAAATATTCTGGTTTGATTTCCTTTAGGATTGATCTCCTTGCAGTATAAGGGACTATTAAGAGTCTTCTCCAGCATCACAATTCAAAAGCATCAACTATTTGGCGCTCAACCTTTTTTATGGTCCAACTTTCACATCCCCCAATACATGACTACTCGAAAAAACATATCTTTGACTATATGAATCTTTGTTGGCAAAATGATGTCTCTGCTTTCTAATGTACTGTCTAGGTTTGTCATAGCTTTCCTTCTAAGGAGCAAGCCTCTTTTAATTTCATGGCTGCAGTCTATCTCCAGTGATTTTGGAGCCGAAGAAAATAAAGTCTGTCACTGTTTCTAGTTTTTCCCTTTATATTTACATGAAGTGATTGGACTGGATGCCATTATTAGTTTTTTGAATGTTGAGATTTAAGCCAGCTTTTTCACTCTGCTTTTTCACTCCTTCAAGAGGCTCTTTTGTTCCTCCTCACTGTCTGCCATTGAAGTGGTATCATCTGCATATTGGAGATTGTTGATAGTCTTGATTCCAGCTCATGATTCATTGAGTAATGTTTTATATTATATAAGTAATGGAAGTTTTGTGCAAGTATATAATAAAATAATTTTACTTCTGTATTTCTGAAAATTTTATTTTGCCTTTGCTTAAATATATATGGGAAGGATGGGAGGCTTCCAAGATAGTTCAAGGGTGAAGAATCCACCCCTTGATCAGGAAGATACCCCAGAGAAGGAAGTGACAACCCATCCCATTATTCTTGCCTGAAAATTCCATGGACAGTGGAGTCTGGCAGGTTACACTCCAAGAGGTTGCGAAATAATCCAGACATGGCTAAACAAAAACAACAACAAATATTTATGGGTATGTTTTTAATTTATTCTTTACTTTGTTACTGAATAGTATACATTCCTTGGCTTTCCTGATGTCTCAGTTGGTAAAGAATCTGCCTACAATGCAGGAGACATATGTTCAGTTCCTGGGTTGGGAAGATCCTCTGGAGTATGAAATGGCAACCCACTCCAATATTCTTGCCTGGGACATCCTATGGACAAAGGACCCTGGCTGGCTACAGAGTGTTGCAAAGAGCCAAACATGACTGAACAACAGAAGCAGCTACCTTTCTAGATTATCTTTCTCTTCAAGATTTGAAATATGTTTCTTTATTGTACTTGATTTGCTTGGTTCTGAAAAACTTCTGCTACTATTCTTGAGTCTCTCTATATATAACATGACTTTTTAACTGCTTTTAATTTTCTCTTTAGCATGGATTTTAACCCATTTTATTATGATATACATCAATGTAATATTCTTGATGTCTTTTCTACTTAGGGCTTATTAAGCATTTTAGAATTTGAAACATATTTTTTCTTAAATTTTAAAAATTTTCTATTGAAATAATCATATGGCTTTTATTTTTCAATTTGTTAATGTGGTGTATTACATTGATTGATTTGAGGATATTGNGACTGGTTCAAAATAGGAAAAGGAGTATGTCAAGGTTATATATTGTAGCCCTGCTTATTTAACTTTTATGCAGAGTACATCATGAGAAACGCTGGACTGGAAGAAACACAAGCTGGAATCAAGATTGCTGGGAGAAATATCAATAACCTCAGATATGCAAATAACCCCACCCTTATGGCAGAAAGTGAAGAGGAACTAAAAGGCTTTTTGATGAAAGTGAAAGAGGAGAGTGGAAAAGTTTTCTTAAAGCTCAACATTCAGAAGACTAAGATCATGGCATCTGGTCCGATCACTTCATGGGAAATAGATAGGGAAATAGTGGAAACAGTGCCATGGTTTATTTTTGGGGGCTCCAAATTCATGGCAGATGGTGACTGCAGTCATGAAATTAAAAGACGCTTACTCCTTGGAAGAAAAGTTATGATCAGCCTAAATAGTATATTTAAAAGCAGAGACATTACTTTGCTAACTAAGGTCCGTCTAGTCAAGGCTATGATTTTTCCTGTGGTCATGTATGGATATGAGAGTTAGACTGTGAAGAAGGCTGAGCGCTGAAGAATTGATGCTTTTGAATTGTGGTGTTGGAGAAGACTCTTGAGAGTCCCTTGGACTGCAAGGAGTTCCAACCAGTCCATTCTGAAGGAGATCAGCCCTGGGATTTTTTTGGAAGAATTGATGCTAAGGCTGAAACTCCAGTACTTTGGCCACCTCATGCGAAGAGTTGACTCACTGGAAAAGACTCTGATGCTGGGAGAGTTTGGGGGCAGGAGGAGAAGGGGACGACAGAGGATGAGATGGCTGGATGGCATCACTGTCTTGACGGCCGTGAGTCTGAGTGATCTCTGAGAGTTGGTGATGGACGTGGAGGCCAGGTGTGCTGCGATTCACGGGGTTGCAAAGACTTGGACACGATTGAGCATCTGAATTGAACTGAGGTCTTTGGTCCTATGGCTATGTGGATAATTTTACGAATGATCAATGAATCAGATGGTTTTACACCTGTCATCAGGTACTCATGACCAAAGAAAAAGAGAGCTTTGGAAAGTGACTGAAAGGGGGAATATAAGAAAGTACATGGTAGTAAAATTTATGGCTTAGTGTAGCATTAAGGAAACTAATTTCATATAATATTGGTAAAGTTCTCAAAGTACAGTGTGTTGGAGATTAAACTTCTTAACTGGTATAGAAAAATATGCAGGATATAAAAAGATAACTGTAACAGCAAACATTCGGCAGTAGTAATAAGAACAGAAGTTACAGTTTTCCATATTGACATTTAGATTTTCTAAAGACTTTTACTTTTTTTTTTTTTTTAATTTAATTCTCTTGGAGGAATCTTCAAACAGAAAAGTTAGATATCTGGGTGAAAATAAACGCAGGAGTAAAAATCAATGATTTCAATCCAAATGTTGCAGTTTGACCAAGAACTAGGCTGAAGGTTAATCTTCCTATTATAGAAAGAAGTAAAACTTAAAAGATTGCTAGCTAAATAGAATCATATCTGGGGAATGTATTTTATAATGAGTTACATACTTATGTTTGCAGACTCACTTAAACGCAGCACACGTCCTCATATACACGCAAAGCTACTTATTAGTAATGTCATCAAAAGGCCATCCATCAGAGATACAAAGATAAATAACATATAAACACCTGCTCTGACAACTCCTACCAATAACATTATCTTTTTTGTACCTTAATACCAGAGCAAGGACAACTTAGGTTATATCTTGTAAACAACTAGCTTGAAAGCATTACTTTATAGAACTTATGTCTGAACAGGTCTCCTGTATCTATTAGTCAGCCTATCTCATGAAGCTGAATTAGATCCATGAAGAAATTTCTGTTTAATATACTTTATTAAAGTACACAAATTGAAGCCTTAAAAAATATCTTTAAGCACCACTCCCACTCCCCCGCCCTCCAGGGAAATAGAGGGACTGGAAATTGCGTTAATCACAAATGACCAATGATTTAATCAACCGTAACTACATAATGGAGCCTCCATAAAACCCTACACAATAGTGTTTAGAGAGACTCTGGGTTGATAAATGCATTCATGCTTCAGGAAGGTGGCATGTCTTAAATTCCATGGAGACAAGCTCCTGCACCCTTTCTTATTTTGCCCCATGTACTCCCTCATCTTGCTGTTCATTTGCATCCTTTATAATAAATCAGTAAGTTAAAAAAATAAGTTGAATTCTATGGGCTTCTTATAAGCATTCATTACATAAATAAAATTTATGATTAAATTATACTTCTAAAAGTTGAAAAAATTCAAAGGTACACAGAAGATCAGTGAAACCAAAAATATCACTTTTGCATATATATATATATATTTTGTGACACTTAACATTTTTAGAAACAGTTGAACTAAAAATGAATTTCAGCCATTGGAATTAAAATTTGGATAAATTTGATTTGAGTGTAGGAATCAGTTTCCCAGTTCCAGACAGATTGTTTCTTTGAGAGAATGACTTATAGATCCTTTAGTTTTTCAGTTTATCCTTGCTGCTAGTGATTTCTTCTTGACTGTTATAGTGAAAAGCTACTTAGCTTAATTTTATCCTATTGCATGACTTTTAAGAAGAACTAAGCAGCAGTTCTCTTACTCCTTTTTTATTTTTTTTCTAATACTTCTTTGTGTGAGTCTCTGGCAAATCTAAACTTATAATAGAAATATTATAAATGAGGATCAGTTTAAAACTGAAGAAAATGTCAAGCATTCTTCACATTATAAATTGTTCAGTTGGATTTTCTAACTTGTTGAGGAGTGAAAGTAAAGAATATAAGATTTGTGCATTCTTCCCTTTCTAGCACAGTAATTGGTGTTCCTGTAAAAAGATAACAGCAGGGAATCTTTCCTGTTGAGCAGCATCAGTCATAAAGTGAGATGATGGGGAGGACCACATGCTATACAGGATGATGAAATGCATCAGGGTTTAAGGACAGAGTTAGAAAAAAATACAAAATGGGAGTTGATCAATCATGTGGAAGATGAAATGATTTTCAGTAGTATTCCTGTTCAAACAGAGACCAAATAAAAAAACTGTGTTTCACTGAGGGGGGGGGGGAGTCTTTTGTTTTGCTTTACTTTTGTTTCTCAGAAGAGAGAACAATTAATATCTTGTAAGAGTCACCACTGGCTTGAAATGAAATTACTGCTCTTTCTTACTTGCATATGCCTAATGTGGCACAAATTTGTTTATAACTAATTGAATAATTAAAATTAATTCAGAATATAGTGGATAAATAAAGGAATAATTAACAGTCAGAAGAAAACTGATTGGTGCCATTAGTGGGTAATTTAATATGACAGAGAAGGCTTTATTCCACAGTATTCATAATTTCTTTTTTTTCCATAATGATGTTTTAACTTGGATGTAATCAGAGAAAGAAAAGTTACATTACCAACTTCCACTACATTTATGTGAGGTTCTGAGACTGTTCTGGCCAATGGAATATTCACAGAGATGGGAAATATTAGCTTCTGGAAGCTTTACTTGAAATATTTGTAACATGTCCTTTACTCACTTTTTAACCTTGTTTTTAAAATATGTTATTGCTGAGGTCATGGATATGATGGGAAGTTACCCTTAAAGAGTAGTGAGAATAGGGTTAAACTATTCCTATAAAGCTATATAAAGTATGACTCCTTGAGGATGCCATGGATTCCCATCCCCACCCTTATCCTGATTTACCTCTAGCATCTGTTTATGGAAGAGAGAAAAAAAATATATTGGATCTCATTTCAAACACTTTTTTTTATCACTATAATTCAATATTGTTCTGTGAAGCAGATTTTAGAACTTAGAAATGGTGATTATTTTTAAGCTTTTAATTGAGTCTTGCAAATAGAGAAAAACTCAGGCTAGAACCAATTTATCTGACAACTGAAGTGGAAGGCATTATAGCTGTGTCAGTATGTATGTGTCATGAGTCTGTCTCTCTGGACTCTGAAATCTAAACTGAAGAAGAGAGTACAACTAATTTAGAATCTTGGATAATTGAAAAGCTCATTGCATCTGGATTCCAAAGTGAAATACATATAAAAATGATGACTTATAACTATTGCCCCAAACTTTTCTTCAAGAAATTTTCACTGATATCTCTGTCAAACAGAAGGCAGTAAATGTAGTAGCAAAGATAAGGTTAAAGCTGCTATTAACCGCTGATGCTAAAAGAAAAAAAATAAGAAAATTAAAGTTTAAAAGTGGGTGCAGACAAGATCTTGGCTGTGGTTATTCGCAAATATGCCTTATAAGATTTGGCAGAAATTACATTGCTAAAGAAACTATAGGTCTGGTCAGTAAAAGCCTGTATTTAAACCTCTAATGCAACCCTTGGACAGAAATAAAATGGTTAAATGTGTAAGATTACAGAAATGCATACTCTTCAAACGTAACTTTGTTTTTGCTCATAGAGGTAAAATATATGGGGTAACTACTTAGAAAAGAGAGCAAGAATTATGGAAGACAATGAACAAGATTACTTGTTCCATAGAGTAGGACTAAAGAAGTCTGGATGAACTCATAAAATCAACCATACAAATAAAACACAGGTATTTCTATTTCGATACAATAAGACGTGTTAGTTTTGCAGACAGTGCCAGTTGCCTATGCTCATTTCTAGGTGGAAGTTTTTATTGCAGTTATTCTTTTCCTACCATCACCATCACACACTAGATACAATGGGTATGGTGGAAAGTAGATTTCCTGTTATTTGGTTTGTAGGTCCTTGGACCATAAGAAACTACATTCACATCTAATAGGAAAAAAAAAAAAAATAAGTGTGGTACCCAAAAGTTCTGAGCTTTGAGCTGGAGGCACAAACTGGATGAGACTTTATTGGGATATATATATATATATATATATTTTTTTTTTCCCCCTAAAGTAGTTAGTACAGTTTATGTGTACAAAGAATGCTGCACATAAATATTGAGGCAACCAGAGATTGAGATTCTAGAAGAAAGATGTACTGTTTATTATACCTGTTTGTCACATATTTCATATTAACAGGACTTCCTTGGTGGCTCAGTTGATAAAGAATCCACCTGCAATGGAGGAGTCTGAGGTTTGATCCCTGGATCCAGATGATCCCCTGGAGAAAGACATGGCAACCTACTCCAGTATTCTTGCCTGGGGAAATCCCATTGACAGATTAACCTGGTGGGCTGCAGTTAATGGAGTTGCAAGAGTTGGACATGCTTTAGCAACTAAGCCACCCTCATATTAATAGAAAGTTCACCTGTTTGCAGAACAGAAAAGAAATTTGTCTGTCTTGGCTAAGTGTCAAGTTTTATATTATGCAAAAATAACTATGTAACAACAGGCTTTAACTTGGGTTTCAGGTTTAGTTAAATATCAACTGATGCTTTGATTTTGAGACTTATTTTCCTCCTTTATTTAATTATTTACTCTGATTCTTGAACTACAATCATAATGGTAGAGGTTCCAACTTGGAACATGAGAATTAAGATACACCCTGGAGATGATGGAAAGATATAATGAGCCTGTGTCCCTGAGGACAACATATAACAGAGCCAGCATTGTGACAGGAATGAACACCTTCTAGATGTATACATAAGTGGCAAATTCATTCATGTATTATTGAAACCACCATTACCTTAAATTGCCATTAAATCATAACCAAACACAATTTTAATAAAATTGATTTTAATAAATCCAGTAGTCATATACGAATGTGGGAGATGGACCTTAAAGAAAGCTGAATACTGAAGAATCGATGCTTTTGTATTGTGATGCTGGGGAACATTCTTATTAAAATTTTATTAAATTTTAACAAAAGTAATCACCTAGTACTTAACCTTAAATGTTAGTCTTTGTACCAATTGTAGAACTCTCTTCTATATTCTATTACTACTATATCATTGTATTCATATTTAGACATGCTGTTTTGATCAGATGTTTTTACTCTAATTACTTTTTTATAATTTGAAAATTTGTTTTAAAAGTGGTCTGTATTGTATCTAAGTCAAGGTACTACGAATACATGAAATTTGCCTCATTTCCTGATTACTTTTTATGTGTGGCAGCTTTACCACAATGTTTTATATTGATAAACTGTAAATACCAAATCTCAAACTAACTTCTTTATAAGGAGAGAGAGAGAAACCAAGAATGAACAATAGTTAACAAAGGAATTGACTGGTTTTTCCAGTAGTCATGTATGGATGTGAGAGTTGGACTATAAAGAAAGCTGAGTACCAAAGAACTGTTGCTTTTAAACTGTGGTGTTGGAAAAGATTCTTGAGTCCCTTGGACTGCAAGAAGATCCGATCAGTTCATCCTAAAGGAGATCAGTCTTGAATATTATTTGGAAAGATGAATGCTAAAGCTGCAACTCCAATATTGTGGCCACCTGATGTGAAGAGCTCACTCATTGGAAAAGACCCTGATGCAGGGAAAGATTGAAGGTGGAAGGAGAAGGTGACAACAGAGGATGAGATGGTTGGATGGCATCACTGATTCAATGGACATGAGTTTCAGTATACTCTGGGAGTTGGTGATGGACAGGGAGGCCTGGTGTGCTGCAGTCCATAGGGTCACAAAGAGTCGGTCATGACTGAGTGACGGAACTGAACTGAAGGAACTGACAGTTGAAACTTTCATTTCTTTAGTGACGTGCTTAATAGTGACTCTCTATACCTTGTTTCTTTAAAACAATATCCACAACCTATTATGTATTATCAATGCCTTTAGTCACTAAAAGTAGATACATAATTTTAAAGTAATAGCACCACAACTCTAGGTTCTCTAATTTACACAACCGTCCAATTCACTTTAATTTATTTCAAAATAAAAATGCTAGACATCAAAAAGACAAACATGACTAAACACAGGTTATCCATAATATGTCATATAATTTAGTGGGAAACATAAATAAATAGGTAATTTTTATATAATATTATAAATGCAAAGATAGAGATACATACAGGAGATTCTGAGAATAGAAATGGTTTCCCCATCCTGAGGATATTCAACTGCTCTCTTTACCTCAGCCTCTACACTGAATTGATGACTATGTTCTGGTAAATCTGTCACCTTTGTTGTTGGTCAGTTGTTAAGTCATGTCCTATTCTTTTTGACCCCATGAACTGAAGCACACCAGGCATTTTCTGCCCTATACTATCTCCTGGAATTTGCTCAAACTCATGTCCATCGAGTCAATGATGCTATCCAGATCAGATGCTATCCAACAATCTCACCCTGTATTGCCCCCTTCTCCTCTTGCCCTTAACGTTTCCCAGCATCAGAGTCTTTTCAAATGAGTTGGCTTTTTGTAACAGGTAGCCAAAGTATTGGAGCTTCAGCATCAGTCTTCCCAGTGAATACTCAGGCTTGATTTCCTTCATGATAGACTAGTTTGATCTCCTTGCAGTCAAGAGGACTCTCAAGAATGTTCCCCAGCATCACAATACAAAAGCATCAATTCTTCAGTATTCAGCTTTCTTTAAGGTCCATCTCCCACATTCATATATGACTACTGGAAAAACCATAGCTTTGGCTATACAGATCTTTGTCACCAAAGTGATGCCTCTGCTTTTTAATACACTAAATTCTTTATAGCTTTTCTTCAAAGAAGCAAGAGTCTTTTGATTTCATGGCTGAAGTCATGATCCACAGTGATTTTGGAGCCCAAGAAGATAAAACCTGTAACTGTTTTCATTGTTTCCCTTTTTTTTTTTTCCCCATGAAGTGATGGGACTAAATGCCAAGATCTTAGGTTTTTGAATGTTGAGTTTTAAGCCAGATTTTTCCACTCTCCTCTTTCACCTTCATCAATAAGCTCTTTAGCCCTTCTTCACTTTCAGCCATTAGGGTGGTATCATCTGCATATCAAAAAGAAAGTGAAAATGCAAGTTGTTCAATCATGTCCAATTCTTTGCAATTCTATGGACTATACAGTCCATGGAATTCTCCATGCCAGAATACTGGAGTGAATAGCCTTTCCTTTCTCCAAAGGATGTTTTCAACACAGGGATCAAACGCAGGCCTCCTTCACTGCAAGCAGATTCCTTACCAGCAGAGCCACAAGGGAAACCCAAGAATACTGGAGTAAGTAGCCTATACCTTCTCCAGCGCATCTTCCCGACCCAGAACTCAAAATGGGGTCTCCTGCATTGCAGGCAGATTCTTTACCAACAGAGCTATCAGGGAACCCCCTCCATATCAGAAATTGTTGATATTCTCCTGGGAATCTTGATTCAAGTTTTGCTTCATCCAGCCTAGCATTTCACATGATGTACTCTGCATAAAGTTTAAATAAGCAAGGTGACTGTATATAGCCTTGGTGTGTTCCTTTCCCAACTAACTATTTCTTCTTGACTCACATACAGGTTTCTCAGAAGATAGTTAGGTAATCTGATATTCCCATCTCCTTAAGAAATTTCCACAGTTCACTGTGATTCACACAGTCAAAGGCTTTAGCATAGTAAATGAAGAAGCAGTAGATGTCTTTCTTGAATCCCCATGCTTTCTCCATGATCCAGTAAGCACTGGCAGTTTGATTTCTAGTTCCTCTGCCTTTTATAAACCCAGCTTATATAGCTGAAGGTTCTCCATTCATGTACTCTTGAAGACTAGATTGAAGGATCTTGAGCATAACCTTGCTAGTGTGTGAGATGAAAGCAATTGTACAGTATTTGAACATTCATTTTCATTACCTTTCTTTGGAGTTGTAATGAAATCTGACCTTTCCATCCTGTGGCCACTGCTGAGTTTTCCAAATTTGCTGACATATTAAGTGCAGCACTTTAACAGCATCATCTTTTAAAATTTTAAATGTTCAGGTGGAACTCAATCACTTCCACTAGGTTTTTTCCCAGTAATACTTCCAAAGGTCAACTTAACTTCACAGTCCAGGATATCTTGCTCTAGGTGAGTGACCACAGCATTGTGTCTATCTGGATCACTAAAACCATTAAAAAAAAAAAAAAAAAAAAACAGTTCTTCTTTAATCTTGCCACCTTTAATCTCTTCTACTTCTGTTAGGTTCTTACCATTTCTGTTCTTTATCATGCCCATCGTTGCAGGAAATGCTCCCTTGATATTTCCAATTTTCTCGAAGTGAACTCTAGTCTTTCCCATTTTCTTTTCAGCTTTTTATTTGCATTGTTCATTTAGGAAGGGCTTCTTATCTCTCCTTGCTATTCTCTGGAGCTCTGAATTCATTTGGGTACATCTTTTCTTTTCTCTCTTGCCTTTTATTGTTCTTTTCTCTCAGATAGTCATTTTGTTTTCTTGCATTTCTTTTTCTTTGGAATGGTTTTGGTCACTGCTTCCTGTACAATCTTATTACTTCTGTCCATAGTAGTTCAAGCACTCTGCCTACCAGATCTAACCACTTGAATATATTCATCATCTCCATTGTATAATCATAAGGGATTTTTCTTAGGTCATACCTGAGTGACTTACTGATTTTCCATGCTTTATTCAATTTAAATCTGAATTTTGTAATGGGGAGCTGATGATATGAGCCACAGTCAGCTCCTGGTCTTGGCTTTTCTGACAGTATAGAGCTTTTCCATATTTGACTGCCAAGAACACAAGCAATCTGATTTCAGTATTGATCATCTAGTGATGTCCATGTGGAGAGCTGTCTCTTTGGTTCTTGGGAAAGGCTATTTTCTGTAACCAGCATGTTTTCTTGACACAATTCTGTTAGCTTTTGCCCTTCTTCATTTTGAACTCTGAAGCCAAAGTTGCCTGTTATTCCAGATGTCTCTTGACTTCTTGATTTTCCATTCCAGTCCCCTGTAATAAAAATAATATATTTTATGTTGTTAGTTCTAGAAGGTGTTGTAGGTCATCATAGAGCTGGTGAACTTCAGCTGCTTTGGCATCCATGGTTAGGGCATAGATTTGAATTGCTGTGATGATAAACGGTTTGCCTTGGAATTTAAGTGAGGTCATTCTGTCATTTTAGAAACTGTACCCAAGTACTGCATTTCAGACTCTTTTGTTGACTATGGGGGCTACTCCATTTCTTCTACGGGATTTTTGCCCACAGTAATAAGTACAGTGGTCATCTGAATTAAATTCATCCATTCCATTCCATTTTAGTTCACTGATTCTTAAGATGTCAGCTTTCAATCTTACCATCTTCTGATTGTTTACATCCAATTTACCTTTGATTTATAGACTTAACCAGGCTTCCTTGGTGGCTCAGATAGTAAAGAATCTGCCTGCAATGTAGAAGACCTAAGTTTGATCCGTGGGTGGGGAAAATTCCCTAGAGAAGGAAATGATAATACAATCCAGTACTCTCACCTGGAGAATAAGATGGACAGAGAAATCACGTTCGGCTACAGTCCATGGGATAGCAAAGAGTAAGACATAACTGAGACACTAACATACACCCATACACACACACACACACACACACACACACACACACACACACACACACATACACACAGACCCCTAACATTCCAGGTTCCTATGCAATACGTTCCTTACAACATCGGATTTTACCTTCACCAGTGGACACATCCACGATGGAGAGACAATTCGTTTTGGCCTGTTTCATTCTTTTTGGAGCTAGAGGAAATTGCTTTTCCCCAGTAGCATACTGGATACCTTCCAACTTGGGAGCTAAGCTTCTGATGTCACATCTTTTTACCTTGACATACTTTACTTGAGATTCTCATGTCAATAATACTGGAGTTATTTGCCATTTGTAACCATATCTCACACTGATTTTGCCTAATTTCCCCGATAAGGTGAGTGGCAAAAATTACTAGATACAGGTATCAATAAATTAGATTTGGATAACAGGAGGGTGGAGCATTGTTTAGGTGAACTTAGATTATGTCTGGCAACATCGTTTATTTACTCTGCTACACATAGCTATTTCTATGTTAACTTGCAATAAGTTAAAAAAAAAAGTGCTACTGAAAGATAAAAACCATATGATTAGTATGATTATCTCAATAGATGCAGAGAAAGCTTTTGACAAAATTCAACATCCATTTATGATGAAAAAACTCTCCAGAAAGCTGGCATAGAGGAACAAAGCTCAACATAAGAAAAACCATATATGACAAACCCACAGCAAACATTATCTTCAATGATGAAAATTTGAAAGCATTTGCTTCAAAATCAGGAGAAAGACAAGGGTGCCCACTCTCACCATTAGTATTCAACATGATTTTGGAAGTCCTAGCCACAGCAATCAGAGAAGAAAAAGAAATAAAAGGAATCCATATGGGAAAAGAAGAAGTTAAACTCTCACTGCAGTGACATGATCCTTTGACATAGAAAACCCTAAAGAGACAAACAGAAAATTACTAGGGCTAATCAATGAATACAGTAAAGCTGCAGGATATAAAATTAATACACATAAATCCTTTGCATTCCTATAGACTAACATTGAAAAAACAGGAAGAGAAATTAAGGAAATAATCTCATTCCCCATTGCAATGAAAATAATAAAATATTTAGTAATAAATTTACCTAAACAAAAAAGATCCACATATAGAAAATCATGAAACACTGATGAAAGAAATCAAAGATGGGACAAAGAAATGGAGAAATATGCCATATTTGTGAATTGGAAAAATCAATATAGTGACAATAAGTATACTACCCAAAACAATCTATACATTCAACACAATCCCTATCAAGCTACCAATGGTATTTTTCACAGAACTAGAACAAATAATTTCACAGTTTGTATGGAAATACAATAAACCTCAAATAACCAAAGCAATCTAGAGAAAGAAAAATGGAACTGAAGAATCAACCTTCCTGACTTCAGAAAGAAAGAAAATGAAGTCGCTCAGTCGTGCCTGACTCTTTGCGATCCCATGGACAGTAGCTTGCACCAAGCTCCTCCGTCCATGGGATTTTCAAGGCAAGAGTACTGGAGTGAGTTGCCATTTCCTTCTCCAGCAAATCTTCCCAACCCAGGGACTGAACCCAGTTCTCTCACATTATAGACAGACGGTGTGCCTTCTGAGCCACCAGGACTATATGACAAAACTACAGTAATCAAGAGAACATGGTACTTGTAAAGAAAAGAAAAATAGATCAATGGAACAAAATAGAAAGCCCAGAGATAAATCCATGCACCTATGGACACCTTATATTTGACAAAGGAAGCAAAAATATACAATGGAAAAAAGACAACCAGTTTAACACGTGGTACTGGGAAAACTGGTCACCTACATGTAAAAGAATGGAACTAGAACACTTCTAACACCGTACACAAAAATAAACTCAGAATGGATTAAAGTTCTAAATGTAAGACCAGAAACTATAAAACTCTCAGAAGAAAACATAGGCAGAACATTCTCTGCCATAAATCACAGCAAGATCTTCTGTGACCCACCTCCCAGAGTAATGGAAATAAAAACAAAAATGAACAATTAAACAAATAAACCAATTAAACTTAAAAGCTTTTGCACAATGAAGGAAAACTATGAGCAAGGTGAAAAAGTAGCCTTCAGAATGGGAGAAAATAATTGCAAATGAAGCAACTGACAAATAATTAATCTCCAAAACATATAAGCAGCTTATGCAGCTCAATACCAGAAAAACAAACAAACCAATCAAAAAGTGGATCAAAGAACTAAACAGACGTCTCTCCAAAGAAGACATAGTGAAAATGAAGTCGCTCAGTCACGTCCGACTCTTTGCTACCCCATGGAGTATAGCCCACCAGGCTCCTCTGTTCATGGGATTTTCCAGGCAAGAATATTTGAGTGGGTTGCCATTTCCTTCTTCAGGGGATCTTCCCAAGCCAGGGATCGAACCTAGTTTTCCTGCATTGCAGGCAGATGCTTTAACCTCTGACCCACCAGGGAAGCTCCAAAGAAGACATACAGATAGCTAATAAACACATGAAAAGATGATCAGCATCACTCATTATTAGAGAAATGCAAATCAAAATCATAATGAGGTATCATCTCACTCCACTCCAGAATTTAAAGTCTAAAAACAATAAACACTGCAGAGGGTGTGCAGAAATGGGAACCCTCTTACACTGTTGGTGGGAATGCAGACTAGTACAGTCACTGTGGAGATGCCTTAAAAAACTGAAACTAGAACTACCATATGATTCAACAATTTCTCTACTGAGCATACATACTGAGGAAAACAGAATTGAAAGAGACACCTGTACCCCAATGTTCATTGCAACACTGTTTACAATAGCTAGGACATAGAAGCAACCTAGATGTCCATCAGCAGACGAATGGATAAGGAAGTTGTGGTACATACGCACAATGGAATGTTATTTATCTATTAAAAGAACACCTTTGAGTCAGTTCTAATGAGATGGGAGAAACTGGAACCTATTATACAGAGTGAAGAAAGTCAGAAGGAGAAACACTAATATAGTATATTAATGCATATATATGGAATTTAGAAAGAAGGTAACAATGATCCTATATGCAAGGCAGCAAAAGAGACAAAGATGTAAAGAACAGACTATTGGCCTATGTGGGAGAAGACGAGGGTGAGATGATTTGAGAGAACAGCATTGAAACATGTATATTACCATATGTTAAATAGATGACCAGCGCAAGTCTGATGCATGAAGCAGGATACTCAAAGTCGGTGCTCTGGGACAACCCAGAGGGATGGGGCAAGGAGGGAGGTAGGAGGGGTTCAGGAATTGGGGGCCCATGTGCATCCATGGCAGAGCCATGTCGATGTGTGGCAGGGGCCACCACAGTGCTGTGATGTGATTGTCCTCTAATTAAAATAAGTAAATTAAAAAAAAAAATTCTCAAAAGAAAGTGGCTGTAGATGGTAAAATAAATATTTCATTTGATTTAAAACAGCTATGTTGATTAATAAGGTTTCTGATTTTATCTTTTGCTAGTAACATTTTGTCCACTCCTCCCATAAGTTTAAAAAAAAATCTGTGAGAGGGCACCAGGTGTTCATCAAGACATTAGTATGTGCCTGGCTCATTTCATTTACTATTTCACAGCAAATGAAAGCTCAGGCAGTCCAGCCTCATTTTGCAAAAATTAAACAGGAAGAGCTGACTTTAATTGCTTTGCAAGTCTGCTATTGTTGAATGACTCGCATAGATGGGTTTGAAATTTATTGGCAAGCAGCTTGATTGTCAGAGCTTAATCTCCAGTTAACAGTTCTCTCTGTGTCTGTTCTGCATTCAGAGGGCCTCCCTCTGCTCAGATGAAAATGCACAGAAACCTCTGCTCTCTCAGTCTTTTCTAAGCAAAGAATGTCCTCAGTGCCAAGCCTATTTATATATAATAGAAATGGCATTAAAAATCACTAAATGCATTTAACCCAACACAATGTGTGCTTGTCTGTTCAGAATGATTTTTCAGTTACTTTTTACTCTATTTGCTGTAAGAAAAGAGCATTGATGCCCATATGTTCACACAGTCATATGGCAGAGATGAGGCTGCAGAAAATAAAGGTAACAGGCAGGAAAATGTTTTGGAGAAAACTGTTAAGTACCTTGGGGAATATTCAAAGGAAATGATATACCCAAGGATGAAAATCCGTACTCAGAACACTTTGAACACTCCACTCCAGATGAATTCTCCATCTATTTATTGTCAAATTGTCCTGATGTATATGTATGAAGGACAGGGAAGCCTGGCATGCTGCAGTCCATGGGGTCACAAAGAGTCAGACACAGCTTAGCAACTGAACAACAACAAAAATACATACATGGATTCTGTAAAGAAAGTGAATACAAAGGAATATCTTGGAAATTATAAGGACCCACAAAGTTTGTCTAAATCTAATCAAAATTTTAAAAAAATCAAGAAACTTCACAGAGTAAGAGTCCTTAAGTATGAATGAAATGAATGGCTTGGGAAGAAAAAGACTGATAGTCACTGACAGCCTCTTGGGTAACAATTCTCTGTCAAATTGATACAGGTAATCAATCATTTCATTTTATATATCTCTTTCAAGCTTTCAAAGTAAGAATCAAATATATTTTTCATACTCTAGTTACTTTATGTTATGAACACTACCAATAATCCTTGATATCTGCCACGGAAAATTTGGCTGACTCACTTTCATTTTTCACTTTCATACATTGGAGAAGGAAATGGCAACCCACTCCAGTGTTCTTGCCTGGAGAATCCCAGGGACGGGGGAGGCTGGTGGGCTGATGTCTATGGGGTCACACAGAGTCGGACATGACTGAAGTGACTTAGCAGTAGCAGCAGCAGCAGCCAGAGTATTAAGGTATCTGGTCCAGTGTAAATTAAATCAAGGAAGCAGAAAACCAATTTAAAAAATTCACAACAATAAAAAGAATTTGAGAAGGAACTAGCTGGATCTTTGATTATTCAGTCCACTGCTCAAAATGTAGCGCATACAACAGGTCACATACTTAGGGTTTTATCCTTGTGTATCTCTTCTTTCTTTCCTTCCAAATAACCTTCCTTTATATGCTTCTTTCATATTTGCTCACAACTATTTGCATCCTGCCTTGTCATCTCATATCTTAGCAATTCCTTCCCTCACCTGTTCCCTGGTAATTACTATTCACACATACTTCTTCTTGTTAGTAATAACTATAACTTTTAAGTTAAAATTCATAATTATATAATTTTAACAATTGATCAAAACTCAAGACCAAAGATGTGTATTTCAAAGTAGGTGATTTTAGAGTGCTAGCATTGTTTTATAAATATCATATTATAAAAAAAAGCAGTAATGCTTTCTAACTTTTAATGTTATTGAGGTTATTAGAAAAGAAGGAAAAGAGAAAAAGACACCAGGCAGGGAGGATTGGATGGAGACAGGAGGGACAAAGGAAGAAAGAGGAGAGAAAAAGAAAAAAAAAAGAGCGAGAGAGAGAGAGAAGGAAAGAAAGAAAAAAAATAAAAGAAGGAAGGAAATGACATAGGCACATGACTATTCACTGTAGTATTATTTGTAATGTTAATAATTATTACAATCCATATACATATAAACAAGCTACTGATTGAAAGGTTATAGTAAAACACATTAATATGGTGTTAAATAACCATATTAATATGGTAACTAACAAGTAAAAATTAAATTTTATTTTAAAAAAATCTTCCTTTACAAGTGAATTCCATATAATTTTGAGCGAAAAATGCTATGTTTTAAGAATATTTATGTTATATTTTCTTATATGACATTAAGAAAGAAGGCATATGTATGCATATATTTAAATCAAAAACTGAAAAGTGAAAAAGATAGGATTAGGAAAGAGGAAAGATGAATGAAAATAATCTGAATATGTGTTTTATATAGTTTCAACTTTCTGATTTTGTAAATATTTTACATACTTAAAGAACAAAAATTAAATTATGAAAAATAATAAAACAGACAACTCTTAAAACTAAAATATGATTAAATGGAACAAAAATAGCTGCATATCAAGTTGAAAGCCAAACCTAATTACTTCAAAATTTTTAGAAAACATTATATTTTTAATTGTATAAAATTTTAAATGTTGCTTTCCATTTATAGTTACTACAACATACGGGCTATATCATACAATATTTTGACTGTATATGTGATAGCTTAAGAAAAATGTTATAAATGTATCATTAACTGCTTGTAGTAATTTTATTGCTAGTATATCAATATTTTTATTTTATATCTGTAAGAGGTATATTGAAGGACAAAGTAAATATTTACTTTAAGTATTGTTAAAAACTAATCATTATCAAAGATTGACTTTAGCCATAACAATACTTGAATATCTAAGGAAATTGATGAAAACTATTGAAAAAAGTCAAATTTTCTGAAATTGGCCCTAAAGGCAAAGAGCAAAGGAAGGAAGATATATACTAGAAAATCCATAATATTTTAATTATAATTATTATAATACATTTAATATATATAAATAGTGTTAATAATTTGTCAGAAAAACAATAATCTGTGGTACTGAGGTCATACTTCTTCTTCCCTGTTCTCTCAACCCACTGTGGTAGAGAATCCCCTCCATATTGCTGCAGTAAATAACACATTCATATCTCTCCCCTCAGTTCCCATCTGTGCAGTTCTCTTCCCCAGACAGAAGCAAGACTTCAGCATTTCTCATCATGCTCTCATTGGCCTGTTATTGAAGCCATGTTCCTGACAAGAATAAATGAGAGTTGTAGGCTACCTTCTAATTAACCCTCACTCTTGGGATAGTGGCTCTCTTAGACGTGACACACTAAGAATTCTGGGGCCCCAGTAGCCCTTGCCTGACTCATTATGTGGTATTCCAAAACCAGGAGAGACGCAGTGACAGGATCTTAGTCTCCTGGCCCCGTCCAACAAGTGTTCAGAGCCTGGAGGGGGCGTGTCATTCAAGAGAAGTTTGTTATTATCCCCAACCTTGGCTCCTGAGCCCATGAACAGAGGTCAGACGCAGGCTGAAAATAGACCGCAATCCATTCTAGTACTCTTGCCTGGAAAATCCCATAGACGGAGGAGCATGGTAGGCTGCAGTCCATGGGGTCGCTAAGAGTCAGACACAACTGAACGACTTCGCTTTCACTTTTCACTTTCATGCACTGGAGAAGGAAATGGCAACCCACTCCAGTATTCTTGCCTGGAGAATCCCAGAGATGGGGGAGCCTGGTGGGCTGCCGTCTCTGGGGTCACACAGAGTCGGACACGACTGAAGCAACTTAGCAACCTCTTTCCAAAGGAACTTACATCATTTGCAAAAGAACTTGGGCATGCTTAAGCCTAAGGTTGTTCTTGTGAACAGCGGAGTTTGTTGTGAAAGGTAATTGGCAGATTTGTGGGTGTAATGAAGATCCGTCCTAGAGTGTAGACAGGCTAGTTTGTAGGAGAGACCTGGAGAATAAGATAGATGAGAGGAAACCTCCTGGAGTTAGAACAAATATCTAATACTGATCTCAGGAACTATCCCTTCAGAAACTACAATTTGATTAGATTAGTCTGTAGAAGAATTTATGTCCCAAGATATTGTCAAAAACAGTAAAGCAGTCTGCCATTAATTAGTGAAGTTTAACAGCTGGGAATAATCAGAGAAAGAGTAGGAGTCATAGTATCACAATCATCCCAGGAGGACTGTTATATAGCTAAAGCTGCTCCTCCAAGAAGAGCCATATTAGAGACTTACCTCAGGGGTTTGAAGTAGGTCTCACTCATTTAATCTATAAATACACAAAACAAAATAAAAAACAATAATGTTCCCTGGGGGTAGGGTACCAGACCAACTGTTGCTACAGTGCTCTCTATGAAGTGGCTAGTTTCTATTAAAAAGTTATAGAATAAGCAAAAAAGTAGACAAGTATAACTCGTACAATAGAAGCAAAGGGAACAGAAACTGCCTATAACAGAGAGCACATCACATTTAAGAAAAGATTTCAATGTAGCCATTATAAACATGGTCATGAAGCAAAGGAAAAGCATGATTAAAAAGTAAAAAACAGAGCTACTATATGACCCAACAATCCCACTCCTAGGCATCTATCTGGAAAAAACCATAATTTAAAAAGATACATGTGCTCAGCTGTTCATTTTAACACTGTTTACAGTAGCAAGGACATGGAAACAACCTAAATGTCCATCAACAAAGGAATCAATAAAGATGTGGTACATATATAAATGGAGTATTACTCAGCAATGAAAAAGAATGAAATAGTGCTATTTGCAGAGATGTGGGTGGACCTAGAGATTGTCATACACAGTGAAGTAAGTCAGAAAGAGAAAAACAAATATAGAAAATCACAAATAAAAACTGCACATAAAACACAATATCAAAAAACCAACTTGTTTAAAAATGGGCACAACACCTGAATAGACTTATTTTAAAGATATAAATTTGGCTAGTAGGTACAAGAACGATGCTCAACATTGCTAATTATCACAGAAATTCATTTCAAAACCAAAGTGATATATCACCTCATACCTGTCAAAATGATTCTCATTAAAAAATCTATGTATAACAGAAGTTGGTTAGGATGTAGAGAAAAGGGAACCCTAGTATTCTGTTGTTGGGAATCTAAATTGGTGTATCCAGTATGGAATACTGTATGAAAGTTTCTCAAAAAATTAAAATATATCTACTATATGATTCAGTTATCTATTTTGGGGTATATTTCTGAAAAAAACAAAAACACTAAAAAAAAAAACACATGGACTTCAAAGTTCCAATTCTGAAAAAAAAAAAAAAAGAAAAAGCTCCAATGTTTAAGCATTACTTAAAATAGTTAAGATATGGAAACAACTTAATCACATAAATCATTAAAAAAAATTAAAACACACAATGGAATATATACACACAATGGAATATTGTTGTTGTTTTAGTCACAAAATCATATCTGACTCTTTTGCACCCTCATGAACTGTAGTATGCCAGACTTCTCTGTCCATTGTACTTTTTAGGTGAGCATACTGGAGTGGGTTGCCATTTCTTCCTCTAGGAGATCTTCCTGACTGAGGGATTGAACTTGCATTTCCTGCATTAGTATGCGGATTCTTTACCATTGAGCCACTAGGGAAGTCCCACAATGGAATGTTAGCCATAAAAATGAATGACATTTTGTCTTTTGTAGCAATATGAATTGACTTAAAAGGGACTATGCTTACTGAAATAACTCAGAGAGAAAAAGACAAATACTCTAGGTTATCACTTGTATGTGGAATCTAAAAAAAAAAATAAAGCAAATGAATGCATATAACAAAATAGAAATTGGTCCACAGATAGAGAGGACATACTAGTGGCTATCAATGAGTTCAGATAAGAGGGTAGGGACAAGATAAGCATATATGATTAAGAGATACAGCTATTATGTATAAAATAAATAAGAAACAATGATATTTTATAATATTATTATAATATTATAATAAGTTTAAATGGAGTATAATAAAAAATGCTAAACCATTATATCATACACCTAAAAGATAATATAATGTTTTAGATCAACTATAATTCAATAAAAATGTAAAGGAAGTTATGATGGCAATGGTGCATAAAATAGCAAATATCAGTAAAGTGATAGAAGCTATAAAAAAGAGATTCAAATGTGAATTGTGGAGTTGAAAAGTAAACTGAAAATTATAAGAGGGTGTTAACAGTCTCTTTGAACAGGCAGAAAAAATAATCAGCAACTTGAAGATACACAGATAAATTACACAATTTTAAAAATAAAAAATAATTTAAAAAATGGCCAAAGACTCAGAAAAATGTGGCATAGCATTAAAAACATCAACATGGATGCAGTGGGATTACTAGCAAAAAGATAAAGGCAATAAAAAATTTGAATAAGTTATGCTAAAAACTTTTAAATTTGTAGACATTTATTTAAAAAATAAATTGCACACCTAGAAAGTTAAGACTATAAGAAAGAAAAACATGAGGCTCCTCAACCAGACACAGTGTAATAAAAATATTGATAATTAAAGAAAAGGAAAAAAAAATTTTGAAAGTGAAAAGAGAAAAACAATGTATCACCTACAATGGGATATCCAGCATGATTAACAGTTAACTTCTTAGCAGAAAATTTAAAAGAAATGCCTGAAGGCAATGTGATGTTATATTAAAAGTACTCAGAGGGAAAAAAAAAAAAAAAAAAAAAAACTGTCAGGACTCCTGTATCCAG
>SJYA01002146.1:131887-185800 GCA_006410615.1 Neotragus moschatus | reverse complement strand
AAAAAAAAAAAAAAAAAAAAGCCTGTCAGGACTCCTGTATCCAGCAAAGTCTTCTATCAAAACTGAGGTGGAATTAAATTTCCAAATAAGAAATATTATGAAAAAAAATTTTGCTAGCAGAGTTTCCATACAGGAAATATTAAATATTAACATCCAAATAAAATAAATAAATTTATATTAAAGAAAAATTTAAAAAATAAAATACAAGGTGAACTAGGAAAAAATATAAAATAATAAAATAATTTCTTTCATATGAAAGAGTGTCTCTAAGCATTAATTGTAAAGTAATAACTTCCAATTAAAATAAAAAAATTTGGTCTAAAACATTGTTTATTGCATATATATGGAATTTAGAAATATGGTAACGATAACCCTATGTGCGAGACAGCAAAAGAGACACAGATGTAAAGAACAGACTTTGGGACTCTAGGAAAAGGCCAGGGTAGGATGATTTGAGAGAATAGCACTGAAGTATGTATGTTACTATATGTGAAATAGATTACCAATTCAAGTTTGATGCATGAAAACAAGGCACTCAAACTCGGTGCACTGGGACAACCCAGAGGGATGGAATGGGGAGGGAGGGAGGGTGGAGGCAGGTTTGGGGTGGGGAACATCTGTCTCTTATACACATCTTATCACTTGTATGTGGAATCTANCAGGGTAGGATGATTTGAGAGAATAGCACTGAAGTATGTATGTTACTATATGTGAAATAGATTACCAATTCAAGTTTGATGCATGAAAACAAGGCACTCAAACTCGGTGCACTGGGACAACCCAGAGGGATGGAATGGGGAGGGAGGGAGGGTGGAGGCAGGTTTGGGGTGGGGAACATATGTTCACCTGTGGCTGATTCATGTCAATGTATTGCAAAAACTACTACAATATTACAAAGTAATTAGCCTCCAATTAAAATTAATTAATTAATTAAAAACAGATAAATAAATTATATTTTTCTTTGCTTAATTGATTTTAAAAAGTAATTGTTTAAAATAATATGTAAAGAGTGTTCTTTAAGCATATATATATATACATACATATATAGAAACATAAATTTGTATATTTGCCAATAAAAACACAAAAAAGCTGGGTGGGAGCAAACTGTAATGCACAAAGGAAATTACTGCAAGTGGTAAAGAAATAATTATAGTAATGCATTTTCAGTTTTACAATATTAATAAATTAATATGAATAATACTAATAATCCCCAAAAAGAGATAAGAGAGGATAGAATTATACATAAGTGTATGAATATATATGACGGAATTGTAGGATAAAAAATCAGTCATATTTTTATTGTGGAATCAAGAATCCAAAATAAAACCAAGAAAACAATTCTACTTACAGTATCAAAATGAATAAAATATTTAGAAAAAAACTTAACATACCATTTTCATGGATTAGAAAAATTAACTTTGTTGATACTGTAATACACCCCAAACTGATCTCCAAATTCAGTAGAATCTTGATGAAAATTCCAGCTGACTTCTTAGACACTGACAACTGGGTTCTAAAATCAATAGAGAATAGTAAGAGACCCAGAACAATCAAAACAACTCTGAAAAAGAAAAACAAAATAGGGAGACTCACATTTCTTCACTTCAAAATTTACTGTAATTAGCCTCCAATTAAAGTAAATAAATTTATATTTTTAAAAAAGAGCCTCAAGTATCCTGTGTTGTAAAGTAAAAAAATAAATAAATAAAAAGCAGGGAAAAGAAAATAAAGCGTACTACCCTTTAAAAAAAAGGCAAAAAATTTAATACAAGTGGCATTAATCAAGGCAGAATATTATTGGCAAAGAAAAGATAAAAATGGACTGTAACTGATAGTCCAAAATCAAAGCTGTACATTTATAGCTGATTGATTTTCAACAAGTGTTCAAAGACAATTCAACTTGGAGAGTACAATCTTTTCAATAGGAATTATAATGGAACAACTTGTTCACACACGAAATAGTCAAGTGAGAATAAACATGTTTTCCTAAGGATATGCATAAATTGTCAATAAGCAATTAAAAAAGAATGCTCAGTATTTTTAAGAATTAGGGAAACTCAAATCAAGATCATAATTACAACCCAATTTACACAAAAAAAGGATGGCTATAGTAAAAAAAAAATACATACATACAATAAGATATTTGGCAATGATGTGGAAAAAATAGAACTCTCACACAATTTTTTTCTAGGAAAGTACAAATGGTACAACCACTACTGAAAATAGTTCATCAGTTCTTTAAAATGTTGAAAATAGAGTCATCATATGACCCAGGATTTCTATCCCTAGAAAGTCATTGTATTGTTTTGGCTATTATGAATAATGTTTTTATAATTACCCATGTGAAAATTTTTGTCTGGATGCAAATTTTTATTTCTCTTTTAATATATCTAAGAGAGGAATTACTGGATTCTGTTTTTTAATCATTTTATTTTTCAAGAATATTTTATTTATATTTGATTTCCAGTTGTTTTTTAAAATATTTTAAATTTTATACTAACCGTAATAAAATATTACAGTATGTCACATACTCTGTGATTCTATATGTAAGGACTTATCAAGCATACATAGAATAAAAAGTATGAGATACAGTCTATGAGAAATGTTTAATATTGCAAAACTCTTGCTCTGTATCAGTATACTATTTTAGCATTCAAAGGTAGATTTCTTTTTATAAACCTACACTTTTCTTAATAGATCTAAATTTTAAGCTATAAAATCTAAAGCAACCACTAAAGTAGTAAAAAAAAAAAAAGTGCTATAATAACCTAACAGAACGGGTAATATGGAATCATTTTAAAAATTTCTCAGTAAGCTCAAAGTGGCATTACTCATAAATAACAACAGAAAGTGAGGAGCAACTAAAAAGCCTCTTGATGAAAGTGAAAGAGGAGAGTGAAAAAGTTGGTTTAAAGCTCAACATTCAGAAAATGAAGATCATGGCATCCGGTCCCATCATTTCATGGGAAACAGATGGGAAAACAGTGGAAACAGGGCTAGACTTTATTTTGGGGGCTCCAAAATCGCTGCAGATGGTGATTGCAGCCATGAAATCAAAAAACGGTTACTCCTTGGAAGAAAAGTTATGAGCAACCTAGATAGCATATTCAAAAGCAGAGACATTACTTTGCCAACTAAGGTCCATTTAGTCAAGGCTATGGTTTTTCCTGTGGTCATGTATGGATGGGAGAGATGCACTGTGAAGAAGGCTGAGCGCCAAAGAACTGATGCTTTTGAGCTGTGGTGTTGGAGAAGACTCTTGAGAGTTCCTTGGACTGGAAGGGGATCCAACCAGTCCATTCTGAAGGAGATCAGCCATGGGATTTCTTTGGAAGGAATGATGCTAAAGCTGAAACTCCAGTGTTTTGGCCACCTCATGCGAAGAGTTGATTCATTGGAAAAGACTCTGATGCTGAGAGGGATTGGGGGCAGGAGGAGAAGGGGACAAGAGAGGATGAGATGGCTGGGTGGCACCACCAACTCGATGGCCGTGAGTCTGAGTTAACTCCAGGAGCTGGTGATGGACAGGGAGGCCTGGTGTGCTGCAATTCATGGGGTCGCAAAGAGTCGGACACAACTGAGCAACTGAACTGAACTGAGCAAGAAAATAAATATATGAATATATATGACAGAGTTGCAGGATAAAAAATCAGTTGTATTTCTATTCTAAGCTCAGAAGGGGTCTTCTCTGGTCGTAAAATGAATAAGAATTCACCTTCCAATTCAGGGAACATGGGTTCAACCTCTGGTCTGGGAAGATACCACATGCCATGGAGCAACTAAGCCCATGCACCACAACTACTTAGCCCATACTTGAGCCTGCACGTTGCAGCTACTGATCCCATGTGCCACAATTACTGAAGTCTATGCTCCCTCTACTGAAGTCTATGATGCACTTGAAAAGACCCTGATGTCGGGAAAGATTGAAGGCAGGAGAAGGGGGCAGCAGAAAATGAGATGATTGGATGGCATCACCAACCCAATGGACATGACATGAATTTGATTAAGCTCCAGAAGATGGTGATGAACAGGGAAGCCTGGCATGCTTCAGTCCGTGGGGTTGCAAAGAGCCGGACACGAATGAGTGATTGAACTGAACTGATGCTCTCTAGGGCCTGCAGGCTCTATCAACTCTGCATGCTGCAAATACTGAAGCTGATGCCTCTAGAGCCTGTGCTCCACAACGATAGAAGCCATCTCACTGAGAAGCCTGTGCACTACTACTAGAGGTTAGCCCCTGCTCTCTTCAACTAGAGAAAGTCCATGTGCAGCAATGAAGGTCCAATTCAATCAAAAGTAAATAAAATTTAAAAAATTAAACAAAAATAAACTCAGACAGAAATATCCATATTTATTGTTGTTGTTCAGTTGCCAAGTCGTGCCTGATTCTACATCATTCCATGGTCTGCAGCATACAAGTCTTCCTTGTCCCTCAACATGTCCTGGAGTTTGCCCAAGTTCATTCTCATTAAATTGATGATGCCAGCCAACCATCTCATCCTCTGTTTCCTCTCCACTTTCTGCTTTCAATCTTTCCCAGCATCAGGATCTTTTCCAATGAGTCAATGTTCACATCAGGTGACCAAAATATTGGAGCTTCAACTTCAGTATCAGTTCTTTCAAAGAGCATTCGGAGTTGATTTCCTTTAGGACTGACCGATTTGATCCCCTTTCTGTCCAAATGACTTTCAAGAGTTTTCTCCAGCTGCATAGTTCAAAGGCATCAGTTCTTTGTCACTCTGCCTTCTTTATTTTCCAGCTCCCACATTAGTACATGACTACTGGAAAGACCATAGCAGCTTTATACAGATCTTTGTGGGCAAAGCAATGTCTTCGTTTTTTAAACACACTGTCTATGTCTGTCATAACTTTCCTGCAAAGAAGCAATTGTCTTCTAATTTCATGGCTGAGGTCGTCATCCACGGTGAGTATTGTAAAGCAAAACAAACTAAAAAAATAAAAATTTAAACTTAAAATAAAATAAAATAAAGTCCAAGAAGAGGAAATCTGTCACTGCTTCCACATTCTCCCCATCTATTTGTCATGAATTAATGGGACTGAATGCCATCATCTTAGTTTTTTTTTTTTTTTTAATATTGAGTTTTAAGCCAGTTTTTTCACTCTGCTCCTTCACCCTCATCAAAAGGCTCTTTGGTTCCTCTTTCTCTCTGCCAACAGAATGGTATTATCCACATATGTGAGATTGTTTATATGTCTCCCAGCAATCTTGATTCCAGCTTGTAACTCATCCAGACTGGCATTTCTCATGATGTGCTACATATATAAGTTAAATAAACAGGATGAAAATAGCAGCCTTATTGTAGACCTTTCTCAATTCTGAATCAGTCTGTTGTTCCATACAGGATTCTAACTACTGCTTCTTGAGCCACATACAGGTTTCCTAAGAGACGGGTAAAATAATCTGGTATTCCCATCTCTTTAAGAGTTTTCCACAGTTTGTTATAATCCACACAGTCAAAAGCTTTAAGGTAATCAATAAAACAGAGGTAGTTGTTTTTTCTGGAACTCCCTTGCTCTCTCTATGACCCAATGAATGTTGGCAATTGGACCTCTGGTTCTTCTGCTTTTTCTAAAGCCAGCTTGAACATCTTGATTCACATAATGCTAAAGCCTAACTTGGAAGATTTTGAGAAAAGCCTTACTAGAATGTTCAAGCTGTGAATGCAATTGTCCAGTGGTTTTCACATTCCTTAGGACTGTCCTTCTTGGGAATTGAGAAGAAGATTGACTTTTCCAGCCCAGTGGCCACTTACGCATAATACTTTAATACTTTGATAATATAATCTTTTAGGGTTTTGAATAGCTCTGCTGGAATTCCATCACATCCACTAGCTTTATTGACAGCAGTGCTTCCTAAAGCCCATATAACTTCACCTTCCAGAATGTCTTGCTCTGAGTGAGACTACACCATCTTGGTTATCTGGCTTATTAAGATCTTTTTTTTTTTTTTTGTATAGTTTCTCTCTGTATTCTTTCCATGTCTTCTTGATCTCTTTTGCTTCTATAACATCTTTACTTTTAACAATGTTACTCATCTCTTTAAATGTATATTGTTTATATAATTCAATTAAACACAGTTTTTGACTAGATTAAAACAATTCAACTTTATCTTACCACAAGAAACATATTTCAAAAATAAATAAATAAATTTAAAATGAAAGTTAGGGAAAGGAAAAATAAATGTAACTGTATTAGTATTAATGTACCTACAACTAGAGCTACAAATTACAGGAAAAAATAAATGATAGCACTGTAAGGAGAAATAAACATTTCAATAGCATTTACAGAGATTTCAATTCCTCTCTCTATATGTCAAAAATTTAAATAAGAGGTAGACAAACACAGCTGTCTTGAGGAACATTATCAACCAATTTGAGAGATTAACATTTATGGATCATCTAATGATAGCAAAATGCACATTTTTCTCAGGTGAATATAGAGATTTACCGATCTTATTTTGGATTATGTAAGATGATTCAATAGACTTAAGCAGTTTATAATCAACACCATAAAACTCTAAAAAATTCCCCAGTATTTAGGGACTAAACAATATGTTACAAAATAACCCAAGGATCAAAGAGGAAATTTTAAAAAGGAAAGAAGAAAGGTGTCTTTTTGCTGTTTTCTTTTCTTTTCCTGAAAGAAAATGAAAACTCAAAAACAAGAATCTTAAGATGTATCAATTCAGATATGAAATTGACTTGAAAATAGAGCAGATCAAAACAGGATGCACAACAGTTGTGTAAATTAAACTCTTACATGAGAATGTACATTTATATGTCCAATAATTATTACTGGAAGGTTGTATAAGGATATTTTCATTTAAAGAGTTGAAATATAAGTCCTTAGAAACACACCTAACTTTTCATTATTTACATTTTACAGTTGCACAAAAGTGTATATGCTTCATGAAAGTGACAGTGAAGTCTCTCAGTCGTGCCCGACTCTTTGTGACCCCGTGGACTGCACTAGGCTCCTCCATCCATGGGATTCTCCAGGCAAGAATACTGGAGTGGGTTGCCTTTTCCTTCTCCAGGGGATCTTCCCAACCGGGGGATTGAAGCCAGGTCTCCCGCATTGCAGTCAGTTGCTTTAAGCTCTGAGCCACCAGGGAAGCTTCATAGTGTGTGGAAATTTATCACTTCCCTACTCAACAGTTTACATATGGTTGGATACTTTGACACTCATTTGATGTCTTGATTTCATCTTTTGATGAATTTGTTTTCAATATATTTTGATTTTGGAAAAAAAGTAAAATACAAGCTATATATCTTGAAATTTTGTAAGTTAAAATGACATAATTTGGTATTATAAATTAATATGAACATTCATGCAAATATACCTTTTCAAAAGAAAAACATGCTCAAGTGATTTTAGGTATAAATTCTGTTCAAATTTGGGTTTTTAAAATGTCTTTCTCAATAAACATACACTTAAAAAAGATGGACTCATTCAAAACTTTTTTGTGAACTTGTACAATAGGTGTTATTGCTTTTAACATATCATTGATGGTGCATAAACTGGAAAATTCTGGAAGAGATGAGAATACCAGACCACCTGACCTGCCTCTTGAGAAATCTGTATGCAGGTCAGGAAGCAACAGTTAGAACTGGACATGGAATAACAGACTGGTTCCAAATAGGAAAAGGAGTACGTCAAGGCTGTATATTGTCATCCTGCTTATTTAACTTATCTGCAGAGTACATCATGAGAAATGCTGGGTTGGAAGAAGCACAAGCTGGAATGAAGATTGCCAAGAGAAATACCAATAACCTCAGATATGCAGATGACACCACCCTTATGGCAGAAAGTGAAGAAGAACTAAAAAGCCTCTTGATGAAAGTGAAAGAGGAGAGTGGAGAGTGAAAAAGTTGGCTTAAAGCTCATCATTCAGAAAATGAAGATCATGGCATCTGGTCCCAGCATTTCATGGGAAATAGATAGGGAAACTGGAAATGGTGACAGACTTTATTTTGGGGGGCTCCAAAATCACTGGAAGGAATGATGCTAAAGCTGAAACTCCAGTACTTTGGCCACCTCATGCAAAGAGTTGACTCATTGGAAAAGCCCCTGATGCTGGGAGGGGTTGGGAGCAGGAGGAGAAGGGGACAACAGAGGATGAGATCGCTGGATGGCATTACCGACTCGATGGACATGAGTTTGAGTGAACTCTGGGAATTAGTGATGAACAGGGAAGCCTGGCATGCTGCAGTTCATGGCATTGCAAAGAGTCGGACACGACTGGGTGACTGAACTGAACTGAACTGATATACATATACCGCATATACTTCAAAGTAGCTACAAACTAAAAATATATAAAAGATACACACACAAAAAAGAGAAAAGATCCCAAGCATAGCACTGTAGATAATAATCAATTCAAAATGGAAGAGAGAACAATAAGAAGAAAGAAACAATAAACGACTCTAGAAACAAGAAGAAAGCAATTACCAAAATGGTAATAAGTACATGCCTCTCAACAATTCTTTACAATTTGAATAAATGACATGCTCCAATCAAAATGCAAATGTGGCTGAATGGATAAAATAATATCCATAGGTATGCTGATTAATAGAGACTCATTTCAGATGTAAAGACACATATGGACTGAAAGTGAAGGGATGGAAAATGGTATTGCATGCAAATGGAAATGAAAAGAAAGGGATGTGATGCACAACATGATTAATATAATAATCATTGATAAGTAAGTAAATCTAGGAATTATCTTCACAACAAAAATATTCATTTTCTTTTTGTGTCTATATGAATTGATGGATGTTCCCTTAATTCGTAGCAATCATATCATTATTTGTTAGTCAAATCATTCTGTTATTCACCTTAAACAGTTCTGTATGTCAACTATATTTCACTAAAGCTGACTGCAAGGAGATTCAACCAGTCCATCCTAAAGGAGATCAGTCCTGGGTGTTAATTGGAAGGACTGATGCTAAAGCTGAAACTCCAATGCTTTGGCCACCTTGTGTGAAGAGTTGATTCAGTGGGAAAGATCCTCATGCTGGGAGGGATTGGGGACAGGAGGAGAAGGGGACGACAGAGAATGAGATAGCAGGATGGCATCACCTATTCGATGGACGTGAGTTTGAGTGAATTCCTGGAGTTGGTGATGGACAGGGAGGCCTGGTATGCTGTGACTCATGGGTCACAAAGAATCGGACATGGCTGAGTTACTGAACTGAACTGAACTGAAAGCTGGAAGGAAGAAAATAGACTAGTATAGGAAAAATTCCTCTATATGTGTCTTATAATCATGAAAACAAATGCCCTGAAGCTCAAAAGTGAGGATTTGGAAGAAAATTAATATCAATAAGAAACTAGCAACAAAGGAAATGGCATTTAACTCCAAAAAAAGCAAGGCTATTTATTTAAGGGAAATGGTTCAAAATTAATTGCCATATGTTTGATACAAATTGTGTGATCTTTGTTAATATTTGGGGGGATGTAAATTGAAAACAGTATGGGAATTTTTCAAAAAATTAAAAATAGAATTGCATATAACCCAGCAGCTCCAACCCTGGGAATGTACAAAATAATAGAGTGGAGTATAAAAGAAGCATTTAATACTCATGTTTACTGAAACATTGTTTACAATAGCACAAATCTGGAAACAANATTTTGGAAAAAAAGTAAAATACAAGCTATATATCTTGAAATTTTGTAAGTTAAAATGACATAATTTGGTATTATAAATTAATATGAACATTCATGCAAATATACCTTTTCAAAAGAAAAACATGCTCAAGTGATTTTAGGTATAAATTCTGTTCAAATTTGGGTTTTTAAAATGTCTTTCTCAATAAACATACACTTAAAAAAGATGGACTCATTCAAAACTTTTTTGTGAACTTGTACAATAGGTGTTATTGCTTTTAACATATCATTGATGGTGCATAAACTGGAAAATTCTGGAAGAGATGAGAATACCAGACCACCTGACCTGCCTCTTGAGAAATCTGTATGCAGGTCAGGAAGCAACAGTTAGAACTGGACATGGAATAACAGACTGGTTCCAAATAGGAAAAGGAGTACGTCAAGGCTGTATATTGTCATCCTGCTTATTTAACTTATCTGCAGAGTACATCATGAGAAATGCTGGGTTGGAAGAAGCACAAGCTGGAATGAAGATTGCCAAGAGAAATACCAATAACCTCAGATATGCAGATGACACCACCCTTATGGCAGAAAGTGAAGAAGAACTAAAAAGCCTCTTGATGAAAGTGAAAGAGGAGAGTGGAGAGTGAAAAAGTTGGCTTAAAGCTCATCATTCAGAAAATGAAGATCATGGCATCTGGTCCCAGCATTTCATGGGAAATAGATAGGGAAACTGGAAATGGTGACAGACTTTATTTTGGGGGGCTCCAAAATCACTGGAAGGAATGATGCTAAAGCTGAAACTCCAGTACTTTGGCCACCTCATGCAAAGAGTTGACTCATTGGAAAAGCCCCTGATGCTGGGAGGGGTTGGGAGCAGGAGGAGAAGGGGACAACAGAGGATGAGATCGCTGGATGGCATTACCGACTCGATGGACATGAGTTTGAGTGAACTCTGGGAATTAGTGATGAACAGGGAAGCCTGGCATGCTGCAGTTCATGGCATTGCAAAGAGTCGGACACGACTGGGTGACTGAACTGAACTGAACTGATATACATATACCGCATATACTTCAAAGTAGCTACAAACTAAAAATATATAAAAGATACACACACAAAAAAGAGAAAAGATCCCAAGCATAGCACTGTAGATAATAATCAATTCAAAATGGAAGAGAGAACAATAAGAAGAAAGAAACAATAAACGACTCTAGAAACAAGAAGAAAGCAATTACCAAAATGGTAATAAGTACATGCCTCTCAACAATTCTTTACAATTTGAATAAATGACATGCTCCAATCAAAATGCAAATGTGGCTGAATGGATAAAATAATATCCATAGGTATGCTGATTAATAGAGACTCATTTCAGATGTAAAGACACATATGGACTGAAAGTGAAGGGATGGAAAATGGTATTGCATGCAAATGGAAATGAAAAGAAAGGGATGTGATGCACAACATGATTAATATAATAATCATTGATAAGTAAGTAAATCTAGGAATTATCTTCACAACAAAAATATTCATTTTCTTTTTGTGTCTATATGAATTGATGGATGTTCCCTTAATTCGTAGCAATCATATCATTATTTGTTAGTCAAATCATTCTGTTATTCACCTTAAACAGTTCTGTATGTCAACTATATTTCACTAAAGCTGACTGCAAGGAGATTCAACCAGTCCATCCTAAAGGAGATCAGTCCTGGGTGTTAATTGGAAGGACTGATGCTAAAGCTGAAACTCCAATGCTTTGGCCACCTTGTGTGAAGAGTTGATTCAGTGGGAAAGATCCTCATGCTGGGAGGGATTGGGGACAGGAGGAGAAGGGGACGACAGAGAATGAGATAGCAGGATGGCATCACCTATTCGATGGACGTGAGTTTGAGTGAATTCCTGGAGTTGGTGATGGACAGGGAGGCCTGGTATGCTGTGACTCATGGGTCACAAAGAATCGGACATGGCTGAGTTACTGAACTGAACTGAACTGAAAGCTGGAAGGAAGAAAATAGACTAGTATAGGAAAAATTCCTCTATATGTGTCTTATAATCATGAAAACAAATGCCCTGAAGCTCAAAAGTGAGGATTTGGAAGAAAATTAATATCAATAAGAAACTAGCAACAAAGGAAATGGCATTTAACTCCAAAAAAAGCAAGGCTATTTATTTAAGGGAAATGGTTCAAAATTAATTGCCATATGTTTGATACAAATTGTGTGATCTTTGTTAATATTTGGGGGGATGTAAATTGAAAACAGTATGGGAATTTTTCAAAAAATTAAAAATAGAATTGCATATAACCCAGCAGCTCCAACCCTGGGAATGTACAAAATAATAGAGTGGAGTATAAAAGAAGCATTTAATACTCATGTTTACTGAAACATTGTTTACAATAGCACAAATCTGGAAACAACCCAAATATCCATTGACAGATAATGAACAAACAAATGTGATCTATACTTTGTTGTTGTTATTGTTTACTCACTAGTTCAGTTCAATCTCAGTCATATCTGACTCTTCACGACTCCAAAGAATGCAGCATGCCAAGCTTCCCTGTCCAACACCAACTTCTGGAACTTGTTTAAACTCATCTCCATTGAGTTTGTGATGTCATTCAGCCATCTCATCCCCTGTTGTCCCCTTCTCTTCCTGCCTTCAATCTTTCCCAGCATCAGGATCTTTTGTAATGAATCAGTTATTCCCATCAGGTGGCCAAAATATTGAAGCTCAGCTTCAGCATCAGTCCTTCCAATGAATACTCAGGACTGATTTCCTTTAGGATGAACTGGTTTGATCTTTTTGCAGTCCAAAGGACTCTCAAGAGTCTTCTCCAAAATCAAAGTTTAAAAGCATCAATTCTTCATTGTCAGCTTTCTTTATAGTCCAACTCTCACATCTATACAAAACTACTGGAGAAACCATAGCTTTGACTGGATGTACCTTTGTCATCAAGGTAATGTCTCTGCTTTTTAATATGCTGTCTAGATTGGCCATAGCTTTTCTTCCAAGAAGCAAGCATCTTCTAATTCCGTGGCTGCAGTCACCAACTGCTGTGATTTTGGAGCCCAAGAAAATGAAGTCTGTCACTGTTTCCATTGTTTCCCCATCTATTTGCCATGAACTGACAGCACTTCATGCCATGATCTTAGTTTTGTGAATGTTGAGCTTTAAGCCATCTTTTTCACTCTTCTCTGTCTAGTCACTAAGTTGTGTCCAAACTTTTTGCAACCATATGGACTGTATCTTTCCAGGCTTCTCCCATCCACGGAATTTTCTAGACAAGAATGCCAATGTGGGTTGCTGTTTTCTTATCCTGGATTCTTCCCAATCCAAGGATCGAATCTGCATGTCCTGCATTGGCAGGAAGAGTCTTTACAGCCGAACCACCAGATAGGCCTCCAATCTATATATACAAAGGCACATTATTCATACTTAAAAAGAAAATACTGACATATGTTACAACATAGATGAATCTTTAGGACACTGTACTGAGAAAAATAAACCAGTTTTAAGAAGACCCCAAATTAAATGATTTAATTTTAAACACTTGAATTCCTTTCAATGTTCAAATAAAACATAATGTATGGATTATATACCTGAGAAGAAAGGATAAGATAAATTTTACAAGTTTTAGAGGAAAAAAATGCTATATTAGAGGCTCATTTTTTAAATAAACTTAATAATGAATATATACTTCTATATTCCATCCTCTGTGCCTAAGTTCTTCAAATAGGGATATAAATAACTATACTTAGATATGAAATTACTTATAGTATGCAAATAAGAAGATATGCTGAATGGCATCATTGACACAATGGACATGCATTTGAGCAAACTCTAGGAGATAGTGAAGGACAGGGAAGCCTGGTATGCTGCAGTCCATGGAGTCACAAAGGGTCAAACATGACTTGGCAACTGAACAAAAACTAATATATATATAAAGAACATTCCATTCAAAACCAATAAAATACATATTTTTCACAGATACACATATAACATTCTCCAGGATAATTCTCATGCTAGGACACAGCATAAGCTTTGTCAAAATTAAAAACTTTTGAATCATATCAAGTATCTTATTTGACTACAATCCTGTGAAGCTAGAAAAGAACAAGTAAAAAAAAACATAAACTAGAAAAAACACAAACACATTAAAGCTAAACAAATGCTATTAAACTTCCAGTGAATCGCTAAAGAAATCAAAGCAGAAATAAAACATTATTTGGAAAGAAATGAAAGGAAAACATGATGATCCAAAATCTATGGGATTCAGTAAAATCAGTTGTAAGACAAACATGTATAGCAATACAAGTTTACCTAAGGAAAGAAGGAAAATATCAAATAATCTCTTTATACTTACACCTAAAGGAACTAGACTCATGAAGTGTTGAGCATAAATTAATAAAATAAAAACATAAAAATAATAGAAAAGAGCAATAAAACTAAGAGCTGACTTTTTGAAAAGATTTTTTTTTTTTATTTCATAAACCTTTAAGCCAGACTCATCAAGAAAGAATGAGAGAGCAACCTAACAATATCAGAAATGAAAAAGGAGAAACACTTTAAAAATACAAAGATTAATGTGAGCAAATCTATGCCAAAAAATGTACAACCTAATAGACAAATTTCTACAAATGTTAAATTTCCCAAAACTAAACCAGGAAGAAATGGAAAATATGCACAGGCCAATTACAGTAATGAAATTGAACATGTAGCTTAAAAAGCTCCCAACAAATAAAAGTCCAGGACTATATGGCTTCTTAAATGAATTCTACCAATTTATTTGAGAAAAATAAACATAAATCCTTCTCAGATTAGTCTATAAAATTTCAGAGGAAAGAACGCTTACAAAATCATTCTATGAATCCAACATCACCCTGATACAGAAACCAGGCAAAGACATTACAAAAAAGAAAATTATAGGCCAATGTTGGTGTTAGTCATCAAGAACCTGCCCTGCCAATTACTAAAGCAACAGAGCACATCATCTTCTGAAACTTTAGATGACTGTAAAGTTTCAGGAATCGCTGTTTGGTACTGACATAAAATACAGATATAGATCAATTGAACAAAATAGAGAGCCAAGAAATAGCAAACCTATAGTCAATTAAACTATTACAAAGGAAGTGAAAAATGAAATAGGAGTATACAACAGAGGCTAAATAATCTCTTCAATTAACTGTTCTGGGAAAACTGGACAGTTACATGTAAGAAAATAAAATTAAATCATTTTCTCACCCCATATACAAAAATAAAAAATCAATTGCCTAGAATATTTTGCCTGGAATAAAACATAGGCAGAACGACCTCTGATATAAATTATACAAATATATTTTGGGATATGACTCCTAAAGCAAAGGAAATAAAAGCAAAAACAAACGAACTAGGCTTAATGAAGCTTAAAAACTTTTGAGGCAAGAGAAATCTTTGACAAAGGACAAAGACAACCTCCTGAGTGGGAGAAAGTATTTATAAATTATATGATCATCTGTGGTTACTACTGATGGAGACACCAGTGGATGAAAGGAGAATTTAATATAGATGTTTGCTTAGTCACTCAGTCGTGTCCAACTATTTGTGACCCTTGGACTGTAGCCCACCAGGCTCCTCTGTCCACTGGGATTCTCCAGGCAAGAATACTAGAATGGGTTGCCATGCTTCCCTCCAGGGGATCTTGCCAAACCCAGGGATAGAACCCAGGTCTCCTGCACTGAGGGTGAATTCTTTACCATCTGAGCCACCAGGGAAGCCAGAGAATTGGATAAAGGTAGTCAAATGGTACAACCTTCCTATTATATGAAAAATAAGAATTAGAGGTACAATGTACAACATGGAAAATATGACTAACACTGTTGTATGTTATATATAAAAGTTGTTGGGAGAGAAGCTGGAGAGTTCTCATCAGAATAAAAATATATATGTTCATATTTTTAAAATTTTGTATTTATACAATAGAGGTTCACTAACATTATTATGGCAATCATTTCATGATACATACAAGTCAAATCATTATGCTGTATATCTTAAACTTATACAGGATTGTATGTCAATTATATCTCAATAAAAACTGGATAAAAAAATCCAAATACACAACATTGAATCATTTTGCAAGAAGTGCCTAGAAAATAAAAACTTCATATATTCTTCATACAGAATAATAAAATGTTGAAGACTAACTTCAAAGAGTAATAAACTAGGAAAGCTGCTTAATTCACTTCTATTATATAATATACTAATAAATTGGCTAACCATGAAGTAATGAAAAAGCAAAAGAAATAAAATCAAACATTTGAAAAAGAGACAAACCAATCATTCAATGATGATATGTAGGACTTAAGGGAAATCCAAATGGGTTTTCAGATAAACTACTGTAATAATCTAGACATATTTCCAGGTAAAAATTAATATAAAATCAATTTGATGTCAACAAAACAGTAACAACTCAAAAGGGAAATAATAAAGTATCATAGAAGCATTATATACCTAACAATAAATCTGGCCATAACAACCAAAGAGCAAGGCTTCTAATTCAGCACAGTAATTATTAAATAATATAGATAAAATAAGCATAAAATACATAAAGATAAATACAATGCACATAGTTTTGAGGACTCAATATTTTTAAGACAGTGATTCTCCTCATATAAATATTTGGATTCAAAACAATGTTAGTAAAAATCATTAACGTTGTTGAGATCTTGAAACTCAAAATAAATAAAAAGGATAACAACAGCCAGAAACATCTTAAGAAGAACAAGGTGGGGATACTTCTCCATCAAATATCCAGATTTGTTTTAATTATATATCATAATTAATTTAGAGGAACATTGATGCAGTTAGTATAACAGAGACTACATATAGACTCAAGTTCTTTAAGTTCATCCATAGGTCTTAATCCACTTGATCTGAAATAACAAAAATACCCCATATTGGGTTGCTTAATCTACAAATGTTTATTCCTCATCGTCTTCTCACTGTGTTCTCGCATGATAGAAGGATCCACGGATCTCTCTGAGGTGTGTTTGATAAGGATGCTAATTCGATTAACAAGAGTTCTGCCCTCATGCTAATGGCCTCTCAAAGATCCCACTTTCAAGTTTCATCATTTGGGGATTTAGTTTTAACATTTAAATTTTGAGGAGATATGATAATTCAGTCTATAACAATTCCTCCAGTTTTGCCTTTTCCAGGATGTCATAAAAATGCATCCTTTCATATGCATATAATTCTTTGGTCTACTTCTTTAACTTATCAAAATGTATTTAATATTTATGCAAATTGTTGCACGGAAAAATAGCTCACAACTTTTATTGCAAAACCATATTCCATAGGGAACTATTGATATGAACAAAACTATGCACTTAAGAGGTGTCTTACAATGGAATGGAAGTGAAATTCCAAACTTTTAAAGATTTGGATATTTTATTTGTATGAGGAAGTTTTAAAACAATCAAATTCCAAGATTGTTTTTCTAAAATATTATTGGCTAAAGCAAGTGAAAAATAAGTAAGCCTTAAAATAATCTCTTCTTTAGATACAGCACAATCAAAACTTGGACTTAATGGCTTTTATCCTACTATTCCTCTGCTGCCTTCCTTTACTCTTCTATCTGTGCCCGAAACCTTTTTCCTGATTCACTAAACTCTTGTTGAGCCAGAAACCTCCAAAATTAAACCATCTTCAAAACTGAATTTTTAGTACTTTTTGACAACATTCAGAAGTAAATCCCAATGCAGACCTGACCCCTGCTGTTATGCTTTTTGATGATTTTAAGACAGAATATCAGAATGTGTTAGTTGCTCAGTTGTCTGTGACTATGTGATTCCATGGGCTGTAGCCCACCAGGCTCCCCTGTCCATGAAGTTCTCTGGGCAAGAATACTGAACTCAGTTGCCATTGTCTTCTCCAGGGTATCTTTCTGACCCAGGAATTGAACCCAGGTCTCCTGCATTGCAGGCAAATATTTTTTATGATCTGAGAGACGAGGGAAGACCTAACAGATAGGGAAAACCTAACAGACCTAACAGGGATGACAGAAACACAATGAAATTTAAAAAAAAAAAAAAAAGAATCTGAAATGGAATAAAGTCCCTCTGTCAGATCTCTAATCTCTAATTGATCATTTAGAAAACTGTTGACACAAAAACATAAGACTCAAAATAAGTTGATATTTTTGTCAGTTAATACTCCTCCTTGTCATTAAGCATCAGAAGAAGTATCTTTTTGAGGACACATGAAGATATTATAAGAAGAATAATCATTGGAAAAGCAATTGTTACACATATCTGAGGAGTAAAAAATGAGGAGCAAAGCTTAATGAAGCTGCTTTAAGAGGAAAACAATTTCTGGATTTCTTTCTTTACTATCAAACATTTTAGGAGAATGTTCTCTGAATGCTAAAGCAAATCCTGTAGATTTGTATTGACACCAGCAACATACTATCTGTAAACCCTCATGACCTCACAATCTATCCTTCATTGTCAATTTTGCAGGCTGTAGTTATTTCTAATAACTCGTGAGCTATTCTCTAATCTCAAATCATAACTATTGCCCTTAGATCCTGGGCTAAGGAACTTTTTTGTTTTTCCATTTTGACACCAGATCTATTAAAATAAGTAACAATCTACTATGTAAATAAAATTGTCAAATTAATACTCTCCATGATATCCTTAAAAAAAAAAAAAAAAAAACCTCCAGGATTCTCCTTTTCATAGTCAGATTACAGTTAACTTGGACATTGACTTATATATACATTTGTGTCTAAATCGAGACTAAATTAAAGATTTCCATGAAATGATAGATTCATTGTGACCAAAATTTCCATTAAGATTGTCAGAATCAGTAGGGGGTGAATGTAACAAGTTTCAGATCAATCCACAAATTCTACCTAAGTTGAATAATACTTTTTTAAAATTGGCAGCTAAAGAAAGACTAAAATTAGTAATAGAAAATCTAATAGAGCAACAATTAACCATGTTATGCACCAACCATAATGAACTCATTCCTCCTGTCAAAAAACCCAATAAACAAGGACATTGCTTTGCTAAGGACATTAGAGCCACAAGCATGTAACTATCCTCTACTTCCCCGTGGTATTCAACCCCATGTCATTTTATCTTCACCACCTGAGGCCAAATATTCTAGTATTATAGAATGTGTGTTATGTTTTGTTAGTCAACTATTGCATTGAGATAGTTAACATTTGAATTTCCTAAGCAAGCTACAAAATACCTGCATAACTATGCTAAATATGTTTATTAAAATGCTTTCCTATCCTTCATATGTCCATCAGTTCAGTTCAGTCACTCAGTCGTGTCCGACTCTTTGCCGACCCCACGAATCGCAATAGACACAAACATAAAGTGAGATTTTCCTAAAGGAAGTGGCAACACACTCCAGTGTTCTTCCCTGGACAATACCGTGGACAGGGGTGCAAAAAGTCAGACTTGACTGAGTGACTGAGTGACTGAGTGACTGAGCACAGACTTTCCTAATGGGTATCTACATTTGCCCAATAAAGAGATGAATAACTTTGGTTATGTGATAAAGATAAGATTAACTTCAAGTTTGATTACATCTAATCTGCTTATTGCTTTAGCTTAGAAGGGATTTTTCATTTCCAAATAAACATTAAAATTTAACCAAAAATAAGTGCATTAATTTTGACAATTTATCTTGAAGAATAAAAACAGTTAGATCCAGACATGGAACAACAGACTGGTTCCAAATTGGGAAAGGAGTATATCAAGGCTATATATTGTCACCCTGCTTATTTAACTCATGTGCAGAGTACATCATGCCAAATGCCGGGCTGGAAGAAGCACAAGCTGGAATCAAGTTTGCAGGGAGAAATATCAATAACCTCAGATATGCAGATGATATCACCCTTATGGCAGAAAGCGAAAAAGAACTAAAGAGCCTCTTGACAAAAGTGAAAGAGGAGAGTGAAAAAGCTGGCTTAAAACTTAACATTCAAAAAACTACGATCATGGCATCCGGTCCCATTGCTTCATGGCAAATAGATGTGGAAACGGTGTCAGACTTTATTTTTGGCGGGCTCCAAAAGCACTGCAGATGATGATTGCAGCTATGAAATTAAAAGACGCTTACTCCTTGGAAGGAAAGTTATGACCAACCTAGACAGCATATTAAAAAGCAGAGACATTACTTTGCCAACAAAGGTCCATCTAGTCAAGGCTATGGTTTTTCCAGTGGTCACGTATGAATGTGAGGGTTGGATTGTGAAGAAAGCTGAGCACCGAAGAACTGATGCTTTTGAACTGTGGTATTGGAGAAGACTCTTGAGAGTCCCCTGGACAGCAGGGAGATCCAACCAGTCTATCCTACAGGAAATCACTCTTGAATATTCATTGGAAGGACTGATGCTAAAGCTGAAACTCCAATACTTTGGCCACCTATTGTGAAGAACTGACTCAGTAGAAAAGACTGATGCTGAATAAGATTGAAGGCAAGAGAAGGGGATGACAGAGAATGAGATGGTTGGATGGCAACATCGACTTGGTGGGCATGAGTTTGAGCAAGCTATGGGAAATGGTGAAGGACAGGGAAGCCTGATATGTTGCAGTCCACAGGGTTCCAAAGAGTCAAATATGAGTGAGTGACTGAACTGAACTGAATCCTAAAGAAATAAATTATTAACCTTTAAGATTATCATTTATTTACATCTTCCTGGCATTGTTAACTAAGAATCAATTAAGATGTTCTCCCAAACACATTACCGAAGGCAATAGGTGCCTACTTTTCTGAAATAGTCATACTTCCATAGACCTAAGTCATGTTAGCAAATATTTTACTTAGGAGCTGAAATATTAATGTGATGCTGTGATTTAACATTAGCTTTTCACTACTCCCTTCTGTGCAACTTTCTAATTATCACAGACAACCAGGATATATTTTGACATATATTTTCCCCAACTCAGAAAAAAGTGATAACTAGATAGTTTGATTCCATTCAAATAAAGGCCTCAATTTCAGATTTAAAGCAATACTTTTGGATGGCCTATTTCTGTTCTTGAGCCTCATTACATCATGGTTTACAGGAAGCATAGAGAGTGGGGAAAAGTCAAGCATGTCATGACTGACAAAGGTAGATACTGAATGTTGGTAAGCTTATAGAAATTCTCACCCATGGAGTTTGTGAGACCAAGGGTCATTGTTTAAAAATCAGAGNTGGTCACGTATGAATGTGAGGGTTGGATTGTGAAGAAAGCTGAGCACCGAAGAACTGATGCTTTTGAACTGTGGTATTGGAGAAGACTCTTGAGAGTCCCCTGGACAGCAGGGAGATCCAACCAGTCTATCCTACAGGAAATCACTCTTGAATATTCATTGGAAGGACTGATGCTAAAGCTGAAACTCCAATACTTTGGCCACCTATTGTGAAGAACTGACTCAGTAGAAAAGACTGATGCTGAATAAGATTGAAGGCAAGAGAAGGGGATGACAGAGAATGAGATGGTTGGATGGCAACATCGACTTGGTGGGCATGAGTTTGAGCAAGCTATGGGAAATGGTGAAGGACAGGGAAGCCTGATATGTTGCAGTCCACAGGGTTCCAAAGAGTCAAATATGAGTGAGTGACTGAACTGAACTGAATCCTAAAGAAATAAATTATTAACCTTTAAGATTATCATTTATTTACATCTTCCTGGCATTGTTAACTAAGAATCAATTAAGATGTTCTCCCAAACACATTACCGAAGGCAATAGGTGCCTACTTTTCTGAAATAGTCATACTTCCATAGACCTAAGTCATGTTAGCAAATATTTTACTTAGGAGCTGAAATATTAATGTGATGCTGTGATTTAACATTAGCTTTTCACTACTCCCTTCTGTGCAACTTTCTAATTATCACAGACAACCAGGATATATTTTGACATATATTTTCCCCAACTCAGAAAAAAGTGATAACTAGATAGTTTGATTCCATTCAAATAAAGGCCTCAATTTCAGATTTAAAGCAATACTTTTGGATGGCCTATTTCTGTTCTTGAGCCTCATTACATCATGGTTTACAGGAAGCATAGAGAGTGGGGAAAAGTCAAGCATGTCATGACTGACAAAGGTAGATACTGAATGTTGGTAAGCTTATAGAAATTCTCACCCATGGAGTTTGTGAGACCAAGGGTCATTGTTTAAAAATCAGAGTAGCCTAGAAATATATTAGCTTTTTTATGTTTTTAATTTTTTAATTTATATTCTTGCTTACATCTGATTTTTAATACTATTAATAATATCCAGAAAACATAAAAACAAAAAATTATGATAGTTAAACATCTGGAGGATTGAGAGTAGGATTTGCAGTCATAGGTTAATTGGGGAATCTCAGTTCCTGATTTGAGTTAGACTGAAAATTTTTATGGCAACCTTTTCCTAAATATTTATCTATATTCCAGTGTTTAAGTATGCAATCTTCAAATCTTTAAATTCAATTTATTTCCAATTCTCCAATTAATTATTCCAACATAAAAATATTCTACGAAGTACAAAAAATATCTTAAACATAGTATTTGAAACAGCCAACACTGGAATCCTGAAGTCTTTTCATGACTCTTCAGACCATAGTGTGAATTGAACTGTTCACTGACCCAGTCCAATTTCAGCTTGGAATAAGAAGGACTATAACTGGAACTGAGAATTGAGCTGATATGTTCACAGATTTATTTAAGAATGTAGATCATCTATATCAACATGACATGATGTTGTGTTTTCTAGCAAACTTTTGTATGAAAAAGATAAAACAATGAATAACAACTATTCTTTAAGAAAATTCTTACACATAGACTTATCAGACATAGTGGTTTACTGACTTGGAGAACTTGGCAACAATTTAACTACAGCAGACTGCTCAAGACTCACTTATGTGCCTTGATTCACTTAAAGATAATCTTTTTATTGCATCTGCCAAATATATCTTAAAGTTTAAAAATATATATATATCATTAAATATATATATATATCAGAAACTTTGTCCAATCCTAGTAAGTTCTCCATCTTGAAACTTTAATTCTTACAGGCCCAAATTTAAAAGTATTATAAATTTCCCACTTCTTTCTTCCCCTTCTTCCCCTTTTGAGACACTGTCAAAATGTCAAGATAGCGTGTCCTTTTAATGAAGTAAGTTCTAATAAATTTATTATTTTATTAGTAGTTCTTTTGATTATATTTCAGATGAGTTCAATAGTTTTCATGTATAAGAGACACCTGGAAAAAAAACAAACAAGGAACAAGAAATTATGAAACATAAATTCTACTACTAACTTTTGTGTTCATTAACATTATGGACCTCAACATTCTCATTTCTAAGGTGAGAGTCAGTGCAGACCTTTTCTGTTTCTTTTCATTATTTTTCAAGAAATTTGTTAATAGGGACATGGATTTTCATGATCAGACACATAAAAAGATATAATGTGCTCAGTCACGTCCAACACTTTGGACCCCATGGACTGTATCCCACTAGGTTCCTCTGCCTACGGAATTTTCCAGTTAGAATATTGGAGTCAGGTGCCATTTCCTTTACCACAAGATCTTTCCTATCCAGGTATCGAACTTGTGTCTTCTTCTCCTGCATTATATATTTCACATATTTTATATATATTATATATATATATTCCATAGATATCATGTGTGTAATATAGATTCAATACACGTATTTTGATGGCTGATGCCTCAAATTACATTTTCGTTTCATATTTAAATTAGTCTTATTTTTGTGGCATTCTATTTAGTAGTTCTTAACCATGATATTTACAGGATTAATGTATCACTTTGTACATTCCTAATGTGAGTAAAACAGAAAACTCAGATAGTAAACAAATATACACAATTCATTTCCTTCACTTCTCCTTTCCCAAGGGAAAATCTTTTGCTTAAAAAAAAAATTAAACACTATATAAACATAACAAAAATTGACCTCACCTACAGACAATAATGGATATTGTAACTTGCACTAAATTCTCCACAGTCAGATCATGAAAAATGCTTTGGGACTCCTAATGTCTTGATATTAGAAACTTCTCAGGAGCGCAAAATCTGTTTTGCTAGAAGCATTCTCTGAAAATTCCTTTTAAGTGTTTTTTCCCTGTAGACTCAGACTGCATTATTCTTTTTTCCAGGCAGTAAGAAATTTGAACATGTACTTTTTATCACATTGAGGTTGGGAATAATTTTCTTGAATATGTAAATATTGGCCAAAAAAGTAACTATCCTATCTAAATTGTACTTACTTTGTAAATCAGTCAACCAAATATGCAATATTTTTGTTCACTATGCAGATATAGTTATTATGAGTACTTTACTGGGAGAAAAATCAATAAATTTAAATAAGAAAATCCCTCAAACAGCTAGCCCCCCGAGTTAGAACGAATAGGAATATAAATAACTACTGTAGTTTTTAGGGAAAAAAATAGTAATGAAACACCAACAGAATATAGCATTTTACAAAAAACGATAGCCAATTTGGAAAGTAGGTATAGGAATTTCAGAACTGTGAATTAAATAGATCAATGAGGCTTTGTAAGAAAGTGGTGGAAAGATTAACAGAATTTGAATAGACAAAGGGAAGTGAAGCAGGAGGTAACAGCATACACAGAACCACAGTTGTGGGCATGGAGGAGATAGCTTTGGAAGCAACGGATGACAATATAGGCAAAATAAGATATAAAAAGTAACACTTTGATTTTTTCATTAGTGTAACATAGTATCTTGGTTAAGTCCCCAAAATGGTATTTTTATATTGCTTAACATAGCTTTGTGTAGACTTGCTTTAATATCAAGTGTTATGCTTATTACTAAAGGAATAAATACTCTCCATGAAAAGATCAAGTGATACATATACATATACAATAGAAAGCATAGCTTCCTGCATCTCATCAACAAGAGTTACCTACTCTTAACTCTTTGGAGTATGCTATATTAATAGCATAGAGAATTTTTCTATACAGACTAGTTTATATGAGTGATTTGTTGCTTTCGTTAACATTAAATGTATTCTGAAAATTACCTTTTTCACCACGTTTGTATACATTGTTCCACTTTTTGCCTTTAAACACACACGCATATATATAAATGACTTCACATTGTTCTGTATTTTCCCACATTAACAATATTTATAAACTTTTCCTTTGTCATCTTTACTCAGCTACAAGACAATTGTCAGCATTTTTAAATAGTTGTGAAAGTTGTGTTTATCCAATATCTCAGTAATACCAGTAATGCAACTCTGAGCATTTACCTTTGCATACTTTTATAAACAGTTCTATGAAATATATGTCTAGAAGTAGAAAAGCTATTGGGATTTTGGGAGATGAGGATTGATATATATATACTGTGTGTGTGTGCTAAGTCACTTCAGTGGTGTCCAACTCTTTGCGACCCCATGGACTGTAGCCTGGCATGTTCCTCTGTCCATGGGATTCTCCAGGCAAGAATATTGGAGTGGGTTGCAGTTCCCTCCTCCAGGATATATACACTACCATGTATAAAATAGGTAATTAGTGGGAACCTGCTGTATAGCACAGGGAGCTCAACTCTGTGTGTTTATATATATACATATATATAAAGAACCCATCTGTCAATGCAGAAGACATAAGAGACACGGGTTTGATCCCTGTGTCAGGAAGATCCCCTGGAGTAGGGCATGGCAACCCACTCCAGTATTCTTGCCTGGAGAATCCCATGGACAGAGCAGTCTTTTGGGATAGAGTCCATAGGGTATCAAAGAGTCAGACATGACTGAAACAACTTAATATGCATGCACACACATATACATTTAATTTAAATTCAATTCCTATAAACAACATATGAGACAACTTGTTTCATGTCTTTGAGGAATATGTTGTAGCATTATTGTCTTTAACATGTGCTGGTTAATTACTTGCTACTTTTTATTAGATGCTTATTATAGAAAAGACCCTATGTTAATTTTTTTAAAATAAATTGATCCATAATACTCATAAAAGCTCTAAGATATGTCATCTTTCTTCAGATGAGGAAACTGAAGCACAGGGATAATAGAAATTGCTAAGTCACACAAGTTGTACATGGAAGAACATGAATTCCAGTCCAATTTGTCTCTACAATCTTCCTTTTAACTATAATTCCAGTATGATACTGGCATGCAAACTCAGTTTTAAGACAAATGAAAAGCACATAGCAAAATTAAATAATGAATCTAAGTTCACTCAGTAGATACAGAGCCAGAAATTTGCCTCTCCAGTAGTAATGGAATTAATTAAAATATAATTTACTACAGTCTAATTTTTTAATGACTTATAGTATAAAACACAACAGCATCTATCAAGACAATTTAAGAGAAACCTCACCAAAAAGTCACCAGTGATTCACAAATCTAAGAACAATTTTTTCATTTTATTTTATTTTATTTATTTTTAATATAAATTTATTTGTTTTAATTGGAGGATAATTACTTTACAATATTGTATTGGTTTTGCCATACATCAACATTTTTAATGTTACAGTTACCTTTATAAAGCTAACATAAAACATTTCACAATGCTAGATATTTCTAAATGCAAATATGCCAATTATGAATGCATTGAATTATATTCTTATGGTTTGGGCCAGTTCAGTTACCTCAATTATCCATAGTTGTATTTCTGTGATCATGTTTTGAGAAGTGTGATACCAACATGTCACCACAGATTCATGCCCCAGGAAAATGTGCAAATGTGATTTTGAAAAATGCAAATAAGGATCCATAATCCATGACCATCCATAAAGGAAGCTTGATTGTGTCTCTTTAGGCACACTTTTACTTGTTTTCCTGCAACATTAGACAATATTTAAGAAACTAAGAATTGGTACGTAGGCTTCTAAGGAAGTGAACATGCTAAAAAGCAGAAGGTGATATAAAAAAAAATAGGGCTGAGAAATTTGCTTGTCAGATAAGCATATGGCTGTCTATCCACAGGATTTTCTGGTGTTGTTTTGGGGTGCACCCTTATATCCTCAACATAGCTTTGTTTAATTGTGAACATTAGCTATATTTATTTCATACACACACACATACACACATATATGTGTATACATGTATATAGGAAGAGAAAATCATATGTAGATAATATACATATGTATGTGAATAATTTGTTGCTTTGCTTCTGAATTTTGGACATATTGATACATTGAGTATGCATTCTTAGATACTACATTTTATAATATATATCAATATATAGTGATGCATGTGCCTATAAATTTATAGATAAACCCATATGGATATGTAAAAATAGAAATTGTGAAGTAATCAGTATATTACAGATGCTTGAAAGTGGAATGTTGGTCTTTCATTTTTTGAGATCATTTTGTTCTCTGTATGAAACTTACACGTTTGTAGAGATATGGCATGAGAAAAATTTAAAACTTAAAATAACATTGATTTCCTTGAGTCTCTAAGCAGTTTGATATGCTTTTAGCATTTATACACAGAAAATCCATAAATTTAAAAATAGTGTGAAATGTGGAAAATAAAAAGACCACAATGTGAGATTTTATGATTGCTAATATTCTTGGCAAGTATCTCACAGCAGGGTGTTGTAAAACAGTGAATATAAGCATCTGGGTCAAAACCTATAACATAATTAGTAGCAAACACTGGTGGAAACAAGGGTTTGATGAACTTCCTACATTCCTTATTTAGATATATTTTACATGAAATTTTATGTATTTCTGTATCAGATGCTTCTGTGAACTCATTTGAAATCACTCAGGTGATTTCTGACTTCTGTATAAAAGCAAAGGTATTCTTCATAGGTTAGAGAGACTATTGACTACTTTGCTCATTAGTCTAACTTAACAAACAAAAAAAATGCAGTTAAGACTATTCTAATCTGGTATTGTAGGGTTGTGAAATTATGATAACTAAACTCATAGAAGCCTTTATTTTAATTATCTTTATGTATTTAGTTATTATCTCCATTTTAGACAGACCATCCAATTATTTAATTGTTGTTGTTTAGTCACTAAATCGTATCTGACTCTTATTTCCTACTTCTTAAGGAAATCTCTACTGTAAGGAGATAAGACTGAACCAGAGAAACAAATTACTTATTAATTATTTTAAATCTTAATCAGTTTCCCATCTCGTAATACCTATCTCATTATTCACCTTATACATTAGAGACACTACCAAGACCTGATCACAGTGGTTTCTTCCTTACTTCCAGAGATCTAGTAAATTTAGCTATACCAGATCAATGGGGCTTCCCCAGTGGCTCAATGGTAAAGAATTTGCCTGCAATGCAGGAAACATGGGTTCAGTCCCTGGGTCCAGAAGATCACCCCTGGGAAATCCCATAGACAGACAAGCCAGGCATGCTACATACCATGGGGTGGCAAAGAGACCATGGGGTGGCAAAGAGATGGACACTATTGAAGCAACTGAGCATGAATGATCAATAGACTTCTGGAGGCCTTTTTTGGGGGCCTATATATATATATATCTTTCTTCTTTATATATTTCACCCAGTTTCAGTAATTGTATTTGCTACACTAACTTTACAAAAGTCTCTCTTCTAAATTTTTTTGTCTGAACTACTTGTAAATTTTGGATATTGTATCCCTTCATTCTAAAGCTTTAATATATATTTTCAGCTTTAATGTACATATTTTAATGTATATTTCATTACAGTCTGTTAAATATGACAACACATTTTTTTCAAAATCAGGATATTTAGTGTTATTAAATGCTATGCCTTGATGTACACTCCATACTATACATTTGCCTAATGCACTCAATCCCTTCAGTCTTGTCCGACTCTTCCCAACCCCATGGACCATAGCCTGCCAGGCTCCTCTGTTCACTGGGATTTTCCCTGTAAGAATACTGGAGTGGGTCGCCATGCCTCCTTCAGGGGATCTTCCCAACACAGGAGTTGAACCTGTGTCTTCTGCCTCTCTTGCAATGCAGGCAGATTCTTTACTGCTGAGCCACTGGGGAAGCTCCTAATCTGCCTAAGCAAATTTAAGCTTATATAAATATTATAAACAATATAAACAGAGATCTGTTAAATTTAGAAGGATCTGAGTTTTTATCTATCAACAGTAGAAAAAAGCACATGAAAGTTGTGAATTGTTTTATTGGCAAAAAAATGAAGACTATAGCCTGAGAGACAGTGTCTCAGAAAATTCTGAGAGACTGCTCCCAAGAGTGAAGAGTAAGTTCAGCATTATATATGATTTTAGTGAAGAGAGACCTTGTAGTCAAGCACACACTTTGACAAGGGCTGGTTGCTACTTTAACAATAATGTTGTTATTAGTCAGGAGGAGCAGATTCACCATTAATGAGTTAAGCGCTTTCTAGATATTAGGAAATGCTAGAATTGGGGCTCATAAAATCTTCTACATATATTTAACTGTCTGAAGTCCTGTTCTGTAAGTTTTTCTCAGATCGCAGAGTGACTCATTCCTGATCTCCACTGTGACCTCTTTTCAGGATGTGTTGAAGGCCAGTGACTGCACTAGGTAGTGACTTAATCCTTGTAGAGGCAGATGGCAAGTGTCGATTTTTAGTTGTCATATCCTGTTTATAAGGTCACAAGTTAGCATGTTTCATGTGCATATGTCCATGATAGCATATATATAAGTACGAGCTATAAGTGAAAATCACTCAGTCGTTCCTGACTTTTTGTGACCCCATGGACTATATAGTCCATGGAATTCTCCAGGGCAGAATATTGGAGTAGGTAGCTGTTTCCTTCTCCAGGAGATCTTGCCAACCCAGCAACTGAACCTAGGTCTCCTGCATTACAGACAGGTTCTTTATCAACTTTGCTACCAGGGAAGCCATATATACATGAAATATATATATGTAAATATAATAAAGGCATATATATACATATTGTGTGTGTGTGTGTATATATATATACATACTATATATATATATAGTGTGGATGTCTTTGCCAGTATCCATAAGTGTTTTAAAGTGTCCACCTTTGAATTACAGATTTACTCATTGCAAAATCAGCAGCTAGTGCAACAGTTTGCATAGGTTGCCCAAGGCTCAAATGCAGCAGCATAAAAGCATAGTATAGAACAGGTTGTATCTGCACATGCAGTGAGATTTGTTGTAGAAGAGTGATCTCAAAATAAGGAGATCTTCTGACTACTCATCCACTGCAAAGAGAGAAGTTGTATCATTATTCTGGAATCTATTTGGGGAAGGATAGGGCTACATCTTTACTTTGTAAGTTAGTGAAGTCTTAAGTTAGTTGTTTATGAAGAGAAAATAACTTTTAAAGTGAATATATCATACCAGGTTCTAGATATTTATAAATGAATGCCTTACCTTTGAGAAAAAAAGAAAAAGTATGACAGCAGTGAGAACTTCAGAGTTTCTCTATCCAGGACATGTGGGAATGGCAATGCCATTAGAAAAATGACTAAGAGGCTTGTCTTGTTAAGGCATTTTTGGGAACTCTCTTATTTTTACTAAGTTTGGAGGCTTTGTGGTCTGATAATATTTATAGGGGGAATTCCTTCTCCCTCTGCCTTGTAACATCCTTTTGAGGAAACTGAGGTTTAATTGAAATTTAAGCAAAAAGAATTACTAAACTTCTATAAAATTTAGAGGCCTGGATGACAAATATAACAGCAAGTTATTTTAATCAATGTTCTCAGTTCTGTAAACATTGCTATAAATCAACTAAAATGAATAATGTGGCAGTTTGTTATCAAAATTCATTTTTAAGCATATTAGTTGAAAAAAAAGAAACATGATGACTTCACATGGAAATAACAAGTTAATCTAAACTGTAACTCATTGAGTAAGCTCATTATTGATTCTTAGTTGCTGTAAGATAGCTCCCCTTCATAGTAAAAAAAAAGTCTTTTTTAATAATAAATATACTAGAGTCATATAATTTCTAACTTTATGTAATTATTTTTCTTCTTTGTAAGAAGGGATGAAAAACAAAAATGTAATTTTTTTTGAATGAGTCTTTAAGTGAGGAAAAATATCCAAAGGTGAGAGAATAAAGAAATAAGTAAAAGAAAGATACTAGAATTTTCTTCAGAAGATAGGCAAATATAAAGAGATACTTGATTCCCTAGAGATAATTAAAGCAGGAGAAAATCTAGAGGTTTTGAAGCAAGCTGATATTCATAGTGTCTTAGGTGACCTGAGGCAGATCAGTTCAAAGATTGAAATAGGAAAGATATCTGGATTAGTAGTATAGACAGAAAAGTTCCTGAAGAAGGAAAAATGAATAGGACAGTACCAAGAGTAAACTAGGGGAAGGTAGGATAGGAATTGTATGTTTTTGTGTATACATCTGTGTGAATGTTTGCATGCTTAGTCACTTCAGTTGTATCCAACTTTTTCTTAATCCTATGGACTACATCCCGTCAGGCTTCTCTGTCCATGAAATTCTCCAGGCAAGGACACTGGAGTGGGTTGCCATGCCCTCCTCCAGGGGATCTTCCTAACATAGGGATCAAACTCACGTCTCCTGCATTGTAGGTGAATTCTTTACCTACTGAGCCACCTGGGAAACCCACATACGTGTGGGAGAGTGGAATTTGTATAGTGTATATGATTTATAGAGGTACCATAACAAACCACCACGAAGTATGTGTGTTTTTAAACAGCAGAAATGTGTTGCCTCACCATTTGGGAGGCTTGAGGTCCAAAATTAAGACATCAACAAGGCCATGTTCTCTCTGAAACCTGTATAAAAAAGCCATTTCTCACCTCTTTATAGTTTCTGATGGCTTGCCTGTAATGCTTTGCATTCCTGGCTTGTACTTGCACAACTTCCATCTATGCCTCTCCCATTGCATGGCATTCTCTCCTCATGTGTCTGTTTCTCTTCCATTCTGATTATCATGACACCAGCTATACTGGGCTAAAGACCCACCCTACTGCATTATGACTTAAAATTAACTTATTTATATTTCAGCATTTGTAATTCTAAATAATATCACATTTGAGATCTAGAGACTAAGGCTTTAACATAACATTTTTGGAAACATAGTATAACCCATAGTATGTAGGAAAGAAGTATCCATTGATGAAGAGTCCCATGTTCTTCCAGATATCACCATCAAAGCATGCAAATGGTACTGTACTGATATTAGTTATTATATATATGGATTGGGGAACTATTTATCAATTATCATTTTAAGATGACCTAATACCAGCTGTTGGAGAAGGAAATGGCAACCCACTCCAGTGTTCTTGCTTGGAGAATCCCAGAGACGGGGGAGCCTGGTGGGCTGCCATCTACGGGGTCGCACAGAGTTGGACACAACTGAAGCGACTTAGCAGCAGCAGCAATATTAGTTGTAGTAATTTTGTTCTATGAAGTATCTTAAGTGCATTAGTATGCAAAGATATTCAGTGCCACATGGTATGAAGTACAAAAAAACAAATGTAAAACATTAAGTAAAATTATTAAATACACAATAGTCTCACTTCTAAGATTTTATAGTCAGTAAAATGTAAGCAAAATAGTTATCATAAAGATTATGTCAATGTTAAAAAAATAAAAATTATGTACACAATATAATTCTGCAGTTGTTATTCTGTCACTAACTAGTATTAAACCCTGTGTGACTCTATGGACTACCACACTCCAGGCTTCCCTGTCCTTCAATATATCCTAGAGTTTGCTCAAATTCATATCCATTGATTCAGAGAAGATAACTAACCACCTCATTTTCTACCACCCTTTGCCATTTTGCCTTCAATCTTCCCCAACTTCACGGTCTTTTCCAATTAGTTGACTCTTCGTATCAGGTGGCCAAAGTGTTGGAGCTTCAGCATCAGTCCTTCCAATGAATATTCAGGGTTGATTTCGTTTAGGATTAACTGGTTTGATCTCCTTGCAGTCCAAGGAACACTGAAGAGTCTTTCCAAGCACAGAAGCTCAAAAGTATCAATTCTTTGGAACTCGGACTTCTTTACAGTCCAACTCTCACATCCATACATGACTACTGGAAAAACATTATTTTTAAATATATGGACTTTTGTCGGGAAAATGAAGTGTCTGTTTTTTAATATGCTGCCTAGGTTTGCCATAACTTTCCTTCCAAGGAGCAAGTATCTTAATTTCAAGGCTGCAGTCACCATTCGCAGTGATTTTGGAGTCCAAGAAAATAAAACCTGTCACTGCTTCATTTTTTCCCCATGTATTTGCAATGAAGTGATGGGACTGGAAGCCATGATCTTAGTTTTTTGAATATTGAGTTTTAAGCCAGCTTTTATATTCTCCTTTTTCACCCTCATCAAGAGGCTATTTAGATCCTCTTCAGTTTTGCCATTAGAGTGATATCATCTGCATATCTGAAGTTGTTATTTCTCCCTGCAATCTTGATTCCAGCTGGTGATTCATCCAGCCCCATATTTTGCATAATGTACTTTGCATATAAATTAAATAAGCAGGGTGACAGTACACAGCTTTATCTTACTCCTTTTCCAGTTCTGAACCAGTCTGTTGTTCCATGTCTGATTCTAGCTGTTTCTTCTTGACTTGTATACAAGTTTCTCAGGAGACCAGTAAGGTCAAGACTTTACCTCATCTCTTTAAGAATTTTCCAGTTTGTTATGATCATACAATCAAAAGCTTTCTTATAGTCAGTGAAGAAGAAATATATATATGTGTATACACACACACACACACACACACACACCCAGAATTGTTCCCTTGCTCTCTAGAGATCCAGTGGATATTGGTAACTTGATCTCTTGTTCTTCTGCATTTTCTAAATTCGGCTTGCATATCTACAAGCTCTCAGTTCACATACTGCTGAAGCATAGCCTGAGGGATTTTGAGCATTACTTTGCTAGCCTGTTGGATGTGTACAATTCTACTGTAGTCAAACATTCTTTGGCATGACCCTTCTTTGGGATTGGAATTAAAACTGATTTTTTCCAGTCCTGTGACCACTACTGAGTTTTCTAAATTTGCTGACAGACTGGGTGCAAAACGTTAATAGTACCATCTTATCAGGGTTTTGAATGGCTCAGCTGGAATTCCATCACCTCCACTAGCTTTGTTTATAGTAATTCTTCAACTGACTTCATACTCCGGAATGTCTAGCTCTAAGTGAGTGACTACACCATCATGGTTATCCCACTCAGTAAGAACATTTTTGTATAGTTCTTTGCATGTCCTTGCCACCTCTTCTTAAACTCTTTGCTGTGGTTAGTCCTTATGGTTTCTGTCCTTTATCATTCCCATTCTTGCATGAAATGTTCCCTTGATATTTTCTTGAAGAGATATCTAGTCTTTCCTTTNACCTCTTTTCAGGATGTGTTGAAGGCCAGTGACTGCACTAGGTAGTGACTTAATCCTTGTAGAGGCAGATGGCAAGTGTCGATTTTTAGTTGTCATATCCTGTTTATAAGGTCACAAGTTAGCATGTTTCATGTGCATATGTCCATGATAGCATATATATAAGTACGAGCTATAAGTGAAAATCACTCAGTCGTTCCTGACTTTTTGTGACCCCATGGACTATATAGTCCATGGAATTCTCCAGGGCAGAATATTGGAGTAGGTAGCTGTTTCCTTCTCCAGGAGATCTTGCCAACCCAGCAACTGAACCTAGGTCTCCTGCATTACAGACAGGTTCTTTATCAACTTTGCTACCAGGGAAGCCATATATACATGAAATATATATATGTAAATATAATAAAGGCATATATATACATATTGTGTGTGTGTGTGTATATATATATACATACTATATATATATATAGTGTGGATGTCTTTGCCAGTATCCATAAGTGTTTTAAAGTGTCCACCTTTGAATTACAGATTTACTCATTGCAAAATCAGCAGCTAGTGCAACAGTTTGCATAGGTTGCCCAAGGCTCAAATGCAGCAGCATAAAAGCATAGTATAGAACAGGTTGTATCTGCACATGCAGTGAGATTTGTTGTAGAAGAGTGATCTCAAAATAAGGAGATCTTCTGACTACTCATCCACTGCAAAGAGAGAAGTTGTATCATTATTCTGGAATCTATTTGGGGAAGGATAGGGCTACATCTTTACTTTGTAAGTTAGTGAAGTCTTAAGTTAGTTGTTTATGAAGAGAAAATAACTTTTAAAGTGAATATATCATACCAGGTTCTAGATATTTATAAATGAATGCCTTACCTTTGAGAAAAAAAGAAAAAGTATGACAGCAGTGAGAACTTCAGAGTTTCTCTATCCAGGACATGTGGGAATGGCAATGCCATTAGAAAAATGACTAAGAGGCTTGTCTTGTTAAGGCATTTTTGGGAACTCTCTTATTTTTACTAAGTTTGGAGGCTTTGTGGTCTGATAATATTTATAGGGGGAATTCCTTCTCCCTCTGCCTTGTAACATCCTTTTGAGGAAACTGAGGTTTAATTGAAATTTAAGCAAAAAGAATTACTAAACTTCTATAAAATTTAGAGGCCTGGATGACAAATATAACAGCAAGTTATTTTAATCAATGTTCTCAGTTCTGTAAACATTGCTATAAATCAACTAAAATGAATAATGTGGCAGTTTGTTATCAAAATTCATTTTTAAGCATATTAGTTGAAAAAAAAGAAACATGATGACTTCACATGGAAATAACAAGTTAATCTAAACTGTAACTCATTGAGTAAGCTCATTATTGATTCTTAGTTGCTGTAAGATAGCTCCCCTTCATAGTAAAAAAAAAGTCTTTTTTAATAATAAATATACTAGAGTCATATAATTTCTAACTTTATGTAATTATTTTTCTTCTTTGTAAGAAGGGATGAAAAACAAAAATGTAATTTTTTTTGAATGAGTCTTTAAGTGAGGAAAAATATCCAAAGGTGAGAGAATAAAGAAATAAGTAAAAGAAAGATACTAGAATTTTCTTCAGAAGATAGGCAAATATAAAGAGATACTTGATTCCCTAGAGATAATTAAAGCAGGAGAAAATCTAGAGGTTTTGAAGCAAGCTGATATTCATAGTGTCTTAGGTGACCTGAGGCAGATCAGTTCAAAGATTGAAATAGGAAAGATATCTGGATTAGTAGTATAGACAGAAAAGTTCCTGAAGAAGGAAAAATGAATAGGACAGTACCAAGAGTAAACTAGGGGAAGGTAGGATAGGAATTGTATGTTTTTGTGTATACATCTGTGTGAATGTTTGCATGCTTAGTCACTTCAGTTGTATCCAACTTTTTCTTAATCCTATGGACTACATCCCGTCAGGCTTCTCTGTCCATGAAATTCTCCAGGCAAGGACACTGGAGTGGGTTGCCATGCCCTCCTCCAGGGGATCTTCCTAACATAGGGATCAAACTCACGTCTCCTGCATTGTAGGTGAATTCTTTACCTACTGAGCCACCTGGGAAACCCACATACGTGTGGGAGAGTGGAATTTGTATAGTGTATATGATTTATAGAGGTACCATAACAAACCACCACGAAGTATGTGTGTTTTTAAACAGCAGAAATGTGTTGCCTCACCATTTGGGAGGCTTGAGGTCCAAAATTAAGACATCAACAAGGCCATGTTCTCTCTGAAACCTGTATAAAAAAGCCATTTCTCACCTCTTTATAGTTTCTGATGGCTTGCCTGTAATGCTTTGCATTCCTGGCTTGTACTTGCACAACTTCCATCTATGCCTCTCCCATTGCATGGCATTCTCTCCTCATGTGTCTGTTTCTCTTCCATTCTGATTATCATGACACCAGCTATACTGGGCTAAAGACCCACCCTACTGCATTATGACTTAAAATTAACTTATTTATATTTCAGCATTTGTAATTCTAAATAATATCACATTTGAGATCTAGAGACTAAGGCTTTAACATAACATTTTTGGAAACATAGTATAACCCATAGTATGTAGGAAAGAAGTATCCATTGATGAAGAGTCCCATGTTCTTCCAGATATCACCATCAAAGCATGCAAATGGTACTGTACTGATATTAGTTATTATATATATGGATTGGGGAACTATTTATCAATTATCATTTTAAGATGACCTAATACCAGCTGTTGGAGAAGGAAATGGCAACCCACTCCAGTGTTCTTGCTTGGAGAATCCCAGAGACGGGGGAGCCTGGTGGGCTGCCATCTACGGGGTCGCACAGAGTTGGACACAACTGAAGCGACTTAGCAGCAGCAGCAATATTAGTTGTAGTAATTTTGTTCTATGAAGTATCTTAAGTGCATTAGTATGCAAAGATATTCAGTGCCACATGGTATGAAGTACAAAAAAACAAATGTAAAACATTAAGTAAAATTATTAAATACACAATAGTCTCACTTCTAAGATTTTATAGTCAGTAAAATGTAAGCAAAATAGTTATCATAAAGATTATGTCAATGTTAAAAAAATAAAAATTATGTACACAATATAATTCTGCAGTTGTTATTCTGTCACTAACTAGTATTAAACCCTGTGTGACTCTATGGACTACCACACTCCAGGCTTCCCTGTCCTTCAATATATCCTAGAGTTTGCTCAAATTCATATCCATTGATTCAGAGAAGATAACTAACCACCTCATTTTCTACCACCCTTTGCCATTTTGCCTTCAATCTTCCCCAACTTCACGGTCTTTTCCAATTAGTTGACTCTTCGTATCAGGTGGCCAAAGTGTTGGAGCTTCAGCATCAGTCCTTCCAATGAATATTCAGGGTTGATTTCGTTTAGGATTAACTGGTTTGATCTCCTTGCAGTCCAAGGAACACTGAAGAGTCTTTCCAAGCACAGAAGCTCAAAAGTATCAATTCTTTGGAACTCGGACTTCTTTACAGTCCAACTCTCACATCCATACATGACTACTGGAAAAACATTATTTTTAAATATATGGACTTTTGTCGGGAAAATGAAGTGTCTGTTTTTTAATATGCTGCCTAGGTTTGCCATAACTTTCCTTCCAAGGAGCAAGTATCTTAATTTCAAGGCTGCAGTCACCATTCGCAGTGATTTTGGAGTCCAAGAAAATAAAACCTGTCACTGCTTCATTTTTTCCCCATGTATTTGCAATGAAGTGATGGGACTGGAAGCCATGATCTTAGTTTTTTGAATATTGAGTTTTAAGCCAGCTTTTATATTCTCCTTTTTCACCCTCATCAAGAGGCTATTTAGATCCTCTTCAGTTTTGCCATTAGAGTGATATCATCTGCATATCTGAAGTTGTTATTTCTCCCTGCAATCTTGATTCCAGCTGGTGATTCATCCAGCCCCATATTTTGCATAATGTACTTTGCATATAAATTAAATAAGCAGGGTGACAGTACACAGCTTTATCTTACTCCTTTTCCAGTTCTGAACCAGTCTGTTGTTCCATGTCTGATTCTAGCTGTTTCTTCTTGACTTGTATACAAGTTTCTCAGGAGACCAGTAAGGTCAAGACTTTACCTCATCTCTTTAAGAATTTTCCAGTTTGTTATGATCATACAATCAAAAGCTTTCTTATAGTCAGTGAAGAAGAAATATATATATGTGTATACACACACACACACACACACACACACCCAGAATTGTTCCCTTGCTCTCTAGAGATCCAGTGGATATTGGTAACTTGATCTCTTGTTCTTCTGCATTTTCTAAATTCGGCTTGCATATCTACAAGCTCTCAGTTCACATACTGCTGAAGCATAGCCTGAGGGATTTTGAGCATTACTTTGCTAGCCTGTTGGATGTGTACAATTCTACTGTAGTCAAACATTCTTTGGCATGACCCTTCTTTGGGATTGGAATTAAAACTGATTTTTTCCAGTCCTGTGACCACTACTGAGTTTTCTAAATTTGCTGACAGACTGGGTGCAAAACGTTAATAGTACCATCTTATCAGGGTTTTGAATGGCTCAGCTGGAATTCCATCACCTCCACTAGCTTTGTTTATAGTAATTCTTCAACTGACTTCATACTCCGGAATGTCTAGCTCTAAGTGAGTGACTACACCATCATGGTTATCCCACTCAGTAAGAACATTTTTGTATAGTTCTTTGCATGTCCTTGCCACCTCTTCTTAAACTCTTTGCTGTGGTTAGTCCTTATGGTTTCTGTCCTTTATCATTCCCATTCTTGCATGAAATGTTCCCTTGATATTTTCTTGAAGAGATATCTAGTCTTTCCTTTCCTATTGTTTTCCTCTGTTTCTTTGCATTGTTCATTTAAGAAGTCCTTCTTATCTCTCTTTGCTATTCTCTGGAATCCTACAATCAGTTGGGAATATATTTTCCTTTCTCACTTGCCTTTCACTTCTCTTCTTTTCTGAGCTATTCAAAATGCCTCCACAGATGACCACTTTTCCTTGTTGCATTTCTTTCTCTTTGGGATTATTTTGGTCAGTCTCCTGTAAAATGTTATGAACCTTTGTCCATAGTTCTTCAGGCACTCTGTTTATCAGCTCTAATCCCTTTAATCTATTGGTCATTTCCACTGTTTAATTATAAAGGATGTAATTTAGGTCATATCTGAATGGTATAATGGTTTTCCTGCTTTCTTAAATTTAAGTCTGAATTTTGCAATAAGGAGCTGATGATCAGAGACACAGTCAGCTCTAGGTCTCCCCCCCCCCAATTACCTGTATAGAGCTTCACCATCTTTGGTTGCAAAGAATATATTCAATGTTATTTCAGTATCGATCATTTGGTGATGTCCATGTGTAGAGTCATCTTTTGTGGGAAATGAGTTTTTGCTATGACCAGTGTATTCTCTCTGCAAAACTCCATTAGCCTTTGCTCTGCTTTATTTTGTATTCCAACGCCAAGTTTGTCTGTTATTCCAGGTATCACTTGACTTCTTACTTTTTTTACCCAATTCCCTATGATGAAAAAGACATCTTTTCTTGCTGTTAGTGTTATTGAAAGGAATTAGTGTGGGGTCTGGGCACTTGTTGCTTAAAAGCCAAAAAACTGGCCAAGTTGGTGGAAAGGAAAGTTTGTTTTATTTTAGATGCTAACAACTGGGGGTAGATGATGGGTCAACTCTCCTGCTTCCCTTGAAGAGTAGGGGGTGAGAGCTTTTATACACAGAGTTGGGTGGGGGAATTATATGCAGAAATATCACAGTCATCTGTGACAGTCATCTTCAGATTGGTCATCAGTTGTCTGACCAGCATCACCTTGATTGTTTCAGGTACGATTAATCTTCAATTTCAGCCATTCATTCCCATTGCTTGTGTGGTCAGCTCAGAATTGTGGCAGCTCATTTCTTGGGTACAGTCAGACCATCATGCAGTTAACTTCTCCATCTGATGTTTTGGAAGCTATAAGACAGCTCACAGGATATGACTCAGAATATCTATAGCCCTTGAGAAAGAAGTAAAAGTGCTTGACTATTCTTAATGACTGCTGCTAAGTCGCTTTAGTCGTGTCCAACTCTGTGCAACCCCATACACGACAGCCCACCAGGCTCCCCCATCCCTGGGATTCTCCAGGCAAAAACACTAGAGTGGGTTGCCATTTTCTTCTCCAATGCATGAAAGTGAAAAGTGAAAGTGAAGTTGCTCAGTCGTGTCCGACTCCTCGCGACCCCATGGACTGCAGCCTACCATGCTCCTCTGTTCATGGGATTTTCCAGGCAAGAGCACTGGAATGGGGTGCCACTGCCTTCTCCTGCTTAATGAATACATTATTATTATTTAATCTCCTTTGACAGTTTTTCTTTGTTTTAGCATTTCTCACTTTTCTGGTTAGGCTTAATTTTTTACTAGAGCTTTCTACAGGCTAAGGTCAAACAGAGGATATGGTGAGAGGGCAAGAACCTTATAGTCCTGCTTTATTTCATTAGTTCTAGAAGGTCTTATAGATCTTCATAGAAACAGTCAACTCCAGCTTCTTCAGCATTAGTTGTTGGGGCATAGACTTTGATTACTGTAATGTTGAATGACTTGCCTTGGAAAGGAACTGATATCATCCTGTCATTTTTGCAGTTGAACCCAAGTAGTGCATTTCAGACTCTTGTTGACTATGAGGTTTACTCCATTTCTAGTAAGGAGTTCTTGCCTACAGTAGTAAGATATGATTGTCATCTGAATTAAATTCACCTATTCCCATTCATTTTAGTTCCTCGATTCCTCAGATGTTGAAGTTTAGTCTTGCCATCTAGTGCTTGACCACATCCAGTTTACCTTGATTAATGGAACTAACATTCCAGATTCCTCCACAATATTGTTTCTTACAGCATGGGACTTTATCTTCACCTCTGGACATATCCACAACTGAGGGTTGTTTCTATTTTGGCATAGCCACTTCGTGCTTTCTGGAGCTATTAGTAACTGCCCTCTGCTCTTCCCCCAGTAATATATTGGACAGCTTCTGACATGGGGGCTCATTTTCTATTGTTATACATTTTTGCCTTTTTGTGCTGTTCAGGGGTTTTCATGGCAGGAATATTGGAGTGGTTTTCCATTCCCTTCTTAAAGGATCACATTTTGTCAGAACTCTTCACTGTGACCCATCTGTCTTGGATAGCCCTGCTTGGCAAGGCTCAAGGCTTCATTGAGTTAAGCAAATCCCTTTGCCGTGAGATCCATGAAGGGGAATTCTACAGTTAAAATGGAACAGTGAATGCAAAAACTAAGCTAAAATGTTAGTACGTGCTTTGGAGGGATATGAAGTATTTGATACATTTCGGTAATTTTTCTCCATTGTATTGATTTTTGGTGAAAAGTATAAGGTGTTTATAAGAGAGAAAATGTAAAATTTTAGTGGTTAAAATAATAATTTATTTTGGTTTTAGGAGTGAATCCGTCGATCTTACCCACCTTGATTTTCAAAAGATTAGACTGAGTCTATGTTGCAGGTCATCTTTTTTACAACTTTGATGAAGACTTGTCACTTAGCATGGAACAAAAAGTTGATTATAGGCAGTATGCTTGAATAGGGTGAAGGTGTTTATTTAATGACAGTTACCTGGAACATTTCAGAAAATTAATACTTTTTAAATGAAAACTTTCAGGAGCAATTATGACCAAATATGTCTGTTGTGATTTTCTGCCAAAGAATAAAGACAGTAAAGGATTGTATTCCGTTTTACAAAATATATACTCAAGTGGTTATATCATTCTAATATACAAGACATTACATCAAACTGGGATTACATGTATATACAGAGAACATATTTTTCTATAACTGAAATAAACAATAAAAATACAAATCAAGCCTATATCAACCTACATCCTGCACATCTGGACATAAACTATTGAATTAAAAATTGTTAAAATATTCATGAACATACAACAAATTAGTGCTAATAACAATAGTGGCATCATTTGTCTCATTCTTATCTAGTATGTAAATTTGTTCCCCAGGCACAACCATTTTAATTCTCTAGATGTATCTTCAGGCACTTATTTCCATTTTTCTAAGTTATTTGCTTACATTCTTATTTCTTAATTTAGATTTTAGACATTAGTCATTGACTCCCTATTATGTATGATAATTAAGGGTATTGTCTCACTTTAGTATCCTTTCCACACACACATACAATTTTACCTCCCACACTACATGAGTTATGCAATGTGTGTGCTAAGTCCCTTCGGTTGTGTCCAACTCTTGGAGAGCCTAGGGACTGTAACCTACCACCTCCTCTGTCGATGGAATTCCCCAGGCAATAACACTAGAGTGCATTGTCATTTCCTTCTCCAAAGGATCTTCCCAGCCCAGCGATCCAAACCCTTGTACCTTGTCTCCTACATTGGAAAGCAGATTCTTTGTCACTAGCACCACCTGGAAAGCCTGAATTATGCCATATTTTTGGTAAACTGATAATCAATATTTATATTATCACAGCTATGTAAATAGCATTCTCCTCTCAGTTGAAGAGTATATTATGATAATCTTATAAATTTCCCCCCAAGTTTATAGCTTTAGCATTTTTAAATTTTGCTGATTTTCTTTACAAATTTACCATTTTTCTCCAAATGAGCTAATGTCTGTTAATATTTTTTCAAAACATTTAAGTATGTTAAATAATACTGAAGTCCATTATTTCTTAATGGCCTTCCTACTTTAGCTACCCATCATCCTGCCTAAAATGGATGAGCTATGTCTAGGTGTGCTACTGACTGCATCCAGATCCCTTCTCAATTTGTATCCTAGATAATAACCTCTGATTGTAAGATCTTCAATTTTCCTCTTTAAAGTTTTTATTTTCTTTTTACTTTGAAAAAAAAATCTGAGAAATAGTGCATGCACAGTAATCTCTTTAATTTTGACACTAGTTCTTCTTTAAGAGAAAAGTTCATATCTCTAGAAGTCATCATCACCATCATTACCATCTTTTGATGATTCCTACTCTATTCTTCTTTTTACCCATCTGGGAGACCCTATTGGCCAGATGTTAGATCTTTTCTTTTGATTATCCACTTTTGTTTTATTTTTGTTATTTTCCATCATTTCAAATTTTTGCTCTAACCTACTTTATATTGCAGTCTTTGTATAATAGCTAGGATGAATTCTAGATTTGGAAACAAGCAACTCATATTTCAGCAGTTTAACACAATAGAGTTATATTTTGTGCTAGCTAGAATGTTCCTTGTTGACCAGTTTTCTTGGGTGACTGTTGTAAGTAGAGAACTAGGAAGAAAGGGATTATGCTTAACATCTCCACTGAGTTCTAGGCCCCTAAAGACTTAGATGTACCAAGAAGGTAACGGCATACAGCATACTGTGCGGACATTTCCTATATTGTTTCTACAATTGTGGAGAACATAGCCACGTTTCCAAAAAAAAAAAATAAATAAAGCCACACCTTTAAGCAAGAGAGTTTGTGCAATGTAGTTTAGCTTAGTGCCTAAAAAGATAAGAGGTAGATGTGGGTAATATATACAATCTCTAAATCACAGTAATTGCTGCTAATGTAGACACAAATTTCTCAGTCAAACTAATCTGGAAGTCAAACTACTTTCAACAACCTGATGCATTGACAACAATAGCATTTATGAAATAGTATTTCTCTTTCTCTATACTCCTTAATACCATATAAAACTTCCAGACTCCATTCAAATATAGGTCTAAGTAAGTAATTGCTCTATGGATTCACAGGGGCTTTTTCAAACGTGTTGACAAGGAAGGTTTTCTCAGTTGCCACATGGTATCTAATATGATTTACAGTGTTCTGTTCTTACTCTATTCACTGATGCCCATTTCCTAAGACATTCTTAAGGTGTTTGTACCAATGTTTGGTTTTCTACTTCTGTAGAACTGTGAAAGGAATGATTATACCACTTCACCAGAATGGCAATGTTTGTAGTTACAAGTAAAATATTAGCTACTAGTCAGACCCTATACTTAATATTTTCATTCTTGTAGTATCTCCCTGACTATAGAGAGCTGCTGCTGCTAAGTCACTTCAGTCGTGTTCAACTCTGTGTGACCCCATAGAGGGCAACCCACCAGGCTCCCCAATACCTGGGATTTTCCAGGCAAGAAAACTGGAGTGGGTTGCCATTTCCTTCTCCAATGTATGAAACTGAAAAGTGAAAGGGAAGTCGCTCAGTCGTGTCTGACTCTTCGCGACCCCATAGACTGCAGCCTACCAGGCTCCTCCGTCCATGGGATTTTCCAGGCAAGAGTACTGGAGTGGGGTGCCATTGCCTTCTCCAGACTATAGTGCACAACAATTACAAAAAAACAGGCATTGTTTGCTATTTAAATATCTCTTATTACCCTATTCTATCTGTTCATTTGCTTGCAGCAGAAACCAGCTCTGTACAATTTGATGCTGATACTCTGGCCCCTGAAAATTTGTCCCTAAGTAACTGATCACTTGAATAAAAATGGGTCAATAATTGTCTATCAACTGGGAATTTGAAATTGAAGCAAGAACTGCTTAGTTTACGTTTTGATTTATTTTTGAATTGATAAATTTCAAAATTGACTTTTTTAAGGGACATTTTTCTGCCCATGTGAACTTATAAGTCAACAAGACCTCTAGAATTGAAGAAAGCTGAAACGACACACAAATATACAGTTTGAGTGACTTGCTGGCTTTTTCACAGGGCTCTAGGACTTGATTTCAGTCCACTTGAAACTTCAGCTATACTTCCATTCTTATGGTAATGTAGTCGTTAAGTTGTGTCTCACTCTTGCAACCCCAAGTATTGTAGCCCGCCATACTCCACTTTCTATAGCATTTCCCAGGCAAGAATACTGGAGTGGGCTGCCATTTCCTTCTCCAGAGGATCTTCCCAACTCAGGGATCTAACCTGAGTCTCCTTCAATGCAGGTGGATATTTTACTGCTGAGTCACCAGGGAAGACTCCTCCCCCCATTCTCATGAGACAATCTCAAATACTTTTTCTTACTAACAAGTCCCTTTTTTACCTACACAAGTTCTACCAGATTCAAATATTCATGATATTATCATAAATGTAATTCCTATTTTCAGAAGGCAAAGGAAGGTATGTTTAATTTTCAAATTTTACATAGCTTATGATTTGAGAAGCAATAAAAAGAGCTCAGTTATCTTGAATGCAAAATTTGTGCTTTTTCTCTCAAATAATACTGCATTCAGAAATATTTGACTTTCACAAAGTTCTTAAGACATGTGAGTTGAAGAAAGTACAAACAATCTGTTATAAATTAATGATAGTATAGGTATGAATATTTAGTTGAAATTTGAATATCAGTAGGCTAATATATATTTATCTTGATTAAGCCATGTAGTAAAGAACATAAATGCCTGTAGGGAATATCATCAATTAGAAAATAACAAATTGTACTTCTCAGACACTTGAGTATTTTAGAAGTTTGCCCAAGAATATTTGTCATCTTTGTTAAATTTTGAAACTAAAGACAGCTGATTTTTAAAGGATTTAACACGTTAACAAACAGATGTCATAGCATATCTTTTTAAAAAATGTCATAGACAAGAAGAATTATTCTTTCCTCATGGGCTAATCCACTATAAAATGACTATTATTGTAAGATAATATATAGGTGGAGAAACACAATTAGAATTAACTATGAGTAATACAGAGAATGTTTTATTCCTGTTATAGTAATCATTTCTTTAGAAGATATCTTCTGAAAGATAAAAAATAGCAAGGCTAATATAACATTGTCAAATGTCACAGAGCATCTTTAGCTAAAGTTGAAATCCTGTACCCAACTTTGGATGCCATGGATTCTTATATTTGTTTTCCCAAGTTTATATGCATTTTTTTTAATGCAAAGAGATGACTATGTAAAAAAAAATTAAAAAAAGTAAATGTCATGGTTCTGTTCTTTCATTTTGACAAAGTAATATTGTGATTCTTTATGAAGAGAGAAGCGGTAGAGATAAAAACAGGAAAAAAATAATTCATTTATGAGACTTTGGACACTAACACCTGCTGAAGTGAAAAATTATGTCACAGTTCTCATATAAAACAGCTCTGTACTCAGTTGTATCCGACTCTTTGCAACCCTATAGACTATAGCCTTCCAGTCTCCTCTGTTCATGGAATTGTCTAGGCAAGAATACTGAAATGGGTTGCCATTTCCTTCTCCAGGGGATCTTCTGGATCCAGGGATCGAAACCACATCTCTTACATCTGCTGCATTAGCAGAAAGATTCTTTACCATTAATGCCACCTGGGAAACCCATGAAATAGCTTATTTACTGATATAAGTTAGTCTTTCAACTTTAGGTAACCACAGACAAAAAGTACAGCTTTCTTAAAAGCCATGAGCACAACTGGTACTACTCTATGAGGTTTTCAGACTAGAGAACAGAACAGATGTGTGATACAATGAGGATTCTAATGTCTGAAAGAATTTTAAGAAACCACCTGATATCTTAGCTCCCTCAAATATGCCTAAGGCGATAACATGAATATTGACTTTATTTTAAATAAATCTTCAAGCTTTATACATCTGGAGGCATTTGGGAAATGAGGTCAAATTGAAGCACAAGGCAACCAACTATTAGATTTAGTCACTTTTAAAATTCTGTCTTAGAAACTTCATTTCCTGGTTACATGTTGAACTGAGTACTTGCATGGACATTTCCCCCTCCTGCAATCTTCTCACGTTATGCAGGAAGATCTTCTAAAATATATTCATGAATTTGTACTAAAGTCAGTGATAGTCAAGTAAGCAGACATTGAAGGTATTTGGCAAAATTCGTGAATTTCAGTTTAAGAGTTTTCAGACATATGTGGTTTGGGAGAGAGAAAACAAAATCCATATAAGCTTATGCAAGGTATGGTAGTAGTTGTTTAGTTGTTAAGTGGTGTCCAACTGTTGTGACCCCATGAGCTGTAGTTTGTCAGGCTCCTCTGTCCAAGGGATTTCCCAGGCAAGAATACTGGAGTGGGTTGCCACTTCCTTCTCCAGATCTTCCCAAGCCAGGTTTCAAACCTGTGTCTCCTGCATTGCAGATGGATACTTTACTGACTGAATAATAAATATTTCCTTATAAAACTATATCTCAAATAGACTAGACAAATAGTACCAACAAAAAATATTTCTTTATAAGGAGCTTATATTTTAGTGGAGGAGGGTACACCAGCAATAAATAAAATAATACACAGTTTATCTGAAAGTGATAAATCTGATAAATTTATAGAGGAAATCTGAATCAGCAATAGGGCAACTTCACTTTCACTTTCACTTTCTGACATGTTAAAGAGCTTGATCAGAAAGAGCTGGTAGACATTTGAAAAAAGATCTGAGGTAGATAAGGAATGAATCATGGAGTATCTTAGAGATGTGTGTTCCAGGCAAAGAGAAAAAACAGTGCAAATGTGCAAGTGCCCTTGCATTTTAGAGAAAAAGCAAGGAGGCTTGTATGGCTGTAGAGTGATTAAAAGGGTTAATAGGAGGAGATATAACTGAAAGAGTAACAAGGGGAAACATTGTACAAGACCTTTGATGTATGGTGACCATATGGCCAGAATTGCCCAATGCAATCTTCGTTCACACTTCTTGACTAGTGTAATTATGACTTGGGACCACTTTTCAATTTCAAAAGTATCCCTGTTTGGATGATATATCATATGGTTACCTTATTTGTTAGATATTATAAAGATTTTGGTTTCTCTCCTGGATAATACATAAAACCGTCAAATGATTTGATCTGGTAAATCACTTGATTTGACATATATTTTAAAAGGCTTACTCTTTTTTTAAAGAAAAAAAAATAAAGTGAAGCAGAGAAATAATAGATTTTTATTAAACCAGTGAAGGCTATTGTGATTATCTGGGCTAACAATAGGGGCTCAGATGGGGTTGATTTTAACCTGGATGAAAAGAAAAGACTGGCTGGATTCCAGGTATTTTTGAAGATAAAAATAATGGGATTTAGTAGCATATTGAATGTACAATTAGAAAGAAAGAATAAAATGAAGGTTACTTTAAGATTTTGCCTGTTGAACAGAACAAGTTGAGCTGCGTCAGCTGAGACTGAGAGATGAGACAAGTATGGAAGAGGGATCAGAAGTTCAGCTCTAGACAAAACAAGCTTGCAATGAGTACAAATAAAAACGTATGGAGCTTGTGGAGAGGACAAGCCTAGAAACATAAACTATAAGATATCATCTTCTGGTTCACATTTGAACCATGAGATTAGATGAGATTCTCAAAGTAGTGAAAGTAGATAGATAATATAAGTTAAACAAAGACTGAGATCTGGAGTAGGCCAAAATTCATTCCAGATATGAAGAAGACTTAGTAAAAAAAAAAGTTAATATTTCAAAAGAGAGTGAGGCTAGACATTGCAACTACAGTAGGCATGATGACATGAGATTAGAATGAAGCCACCTCACATTCTTTTATGTTAACAGGAGATAAGACAGAGTGAAATATATAACAGCAATGACACAGTCAATGTGTCTATGCTTGGTATTAGAAATACAAAATCTACATTTGCTGTGGGATTATATATTTCATATATTTCCTTCATTGCCTCTTTTTCTTTCTTCACTTCTGTTGGATAAATATTACTCTTAATTTTATTTTAATTATTTTTAACCTTTCTTTCATGGATTTCATCCTTTGTATATATGTATCCTAAATAAAAGTATTTAGCTGGGTGGGAATAGGGCTGATCTTTAACCTGAGCATAATATTATCAGGTTTAAACAGTATCACATAAAACTGATGTAAACCCCTTGGACTGCAAGGAGATCCAACCAGTCCATTCTGGAGGAGATCAGCCCTGGGATTGCTTTGGAAGGCATGATGCTAAAACTGAAGCTCCAGTACGCTGGCCACCTCATGCGAAGAGTTGACTCATTGGAAAAGACTCTGATGCTGGGAGGGATTGGGGGCAGGAGGAGAAAGGTATGATCAAGCATGAGATGGCTGGATGGCATCACTGACTCAATGGGCATGAGTCTGAGTGAACTCCGGGAGTTGGTGATGGACAGGGAGGCCTGGCATGTTGGGATTCTTGGGGTCATAAAGAGTCGGACATGACTGAGTGACTGAACTGAACTGAACTGAAATGTAGAACAAATTACTAATCAATATATGCATTTTTCTGAGTCTTTTTTCATATTATATAACTCAGAATGTCATTTTGAAAGTTGATGAATATAGAACTAAATGCTAATAAGTATGATATATATTTTTATTTTTATGTGTATTTATTTCATTGTGATTGAGAAAAGAAAAATAATGAACTGGTAAACTGTTTCACAAATGCTTAAAAAATTGCCTGCACTTTAACCCAGACTCCTTTGGCTGTATTTACATCTAAATTTAAAATCTGCTGGCTAGCTTTTCACAGATCAAGTAGGATAATTTCCTTAAATGTATATAAAAAAATATTCATTAAAAATAATGACACTGAAATACCTTTGACTCATTTTTCAATTTTCTTTCATTTTATTCTTAGACATTTTTTCCAAAGTCAGGCTTCCTAGTCTTTATGGCAGGTTTCACCCTAAAAGTCACCTGAACTTTTCAATTCAGACCTGTGGACGGAGGTTCATGACATTGTACAGAAGACAGGGATCAAGACCATGCCTATGGAAAAGAAATGCCAAAAAGCAAAATGGCTGTCTGAAGAGGCCGTACAAATAGCTGTGAAAAGAAGAGAAGTGAAAAGTAAAGGAGAAGAGGAAAGATATAAGCATCTGAATGCAGAGTTCCAGAGAATAGCAAGGAGAGATAAATTATGACCCAGCAATCCCACTGCTGGACATACACACTGAGGAAACCAAAACTGAAAGAGACATGTGTACCCCAGAGTTCATCGCAGCATTGTTTATAATAGCCAGGACATGGAAGCAACCTAGATGTCCATCAATAGATGAATGGATAAGAAAGCCGTGGTACATATACACAATGGAATATTATTCAGCCATTAAAAAGAATACATCTGAATCACTTCTAATGAGGTCGATAAAACTGGAGCCTATTATACAGAGTGAAGTAAGCCAGAAAGTAAAACACCAATACAGTATACTAACACATATATATGGAATTTAGAAAGATAGTAAAGATAACCCTGTATGCGAGACAGCAAAAGAGACACAGATGTATAGAACAGCCTTTTGAACTCTGTGGGAGAGGGTGAGAGTGGGATGATTTGGGAGAATGCCATTGAAACACATATAATATCATATATGAAACGAATCACCAGTCCAGGTTTGATGCATGATACTGGATGCTAGAGGCTGGTGCACTGAGACGACCAAGAGAGATGATACGGGGAGGGAGGAGGGAAGGGGGTTCAGGATGGGGAACACGTGTATACCTGTGGTGGNGCCTTTTGAACTCTGTGGGAGAGGGTGAGAGTGGGATGATTTGGGAGAATGCCATTGAAACACATATAATATCATATATGAAACGAATCACCAGTCCAGGTTTGATGCATGATACTGGATGCTAGAGGCTGGTGCACTGAGACGACCAAGAGAGATGATACGGGGAGGGAGGAGGGAAGGGGGTTCAGGATGGGGAACACGTGTATACCTGTGGTGGATTTGTGTTGATGTATGGCAAAACCAATACAATATTGTAAAATAATTAACCTCCAATTAAAAAAATAAATTTATATTTAAAAATAATAAAAATGCAACAATAAAAAATAAAAATAAATAAATTTAAAAAAAAAGAAAGCCTTCCTCAGTGATCAATGCAAAGAAATAGAGGAAAACACATAATGGGAAAGACTAGAGATCTCTTCAAGAAAATTAGAGATACCAAGGGAATATTTCATGCAAAGANCTCCAGTATTCTTGTGGTTCCTTTGTGGCTCAGCTGGTAAAGAATCTGCCTACAATGTGGGAGATCTGGTTTCGAACCTGGGGTTGTGAAGATCCCCTGGAGAAGGGAAATGCTACCTACTCCAGTATTCTGGCCTGGAGAATTCCATGGACTATGTAGTCCGTGGGTTCACCTAGAGACACGACTGAATGACTTCCACTTCACTTCATATGTCACTTTTCAGTTACATTCAGTTCAGTTCAGTCACTCAGTCATGTCCAACTCTTTGTGACCCCATGAATCAGTTACATTAATTAGTAATAAAAATGATAGATTTTAAAATTTTTTTAAATTTTAATTTTTAAATTCCAGTTTTGTTTGTTTCTAGACTATCAAACAGTATAGGAAAGACACTGATGATCTGACACTCAAGATCGAGTGAAACCAGAGATTCAAGGATAAAACTATAAAGTCAGGCATATACTACAGTGAAGTAGGCATGGGATTTAAAGAGGGTTATGCAGCTAAAAAAAGTGATATAATTTTTGAATGTTTGAATTGCCTTGGTAGGTGAAACTTTTTTTTCTATTTTAATTTTTATTACAAATTATACATATAAATGTCATAGGACACATTTATAAATTAAGCTTACCCTTATAGTTCTGAAATATGTCCTTACTTGTAGTTTTCCACTGCAAAATATTATAACCATAATTTTTATAGACAATGTTAACAAGCTGATTTTTTCTCTTTCATGTTATTTAATATTTTCTGAAAAATTTTTTTCATTTGACTTTTTGGTGAAAAGGAGAAAATATCAAACATTAACTCATTTATCAACTAAACCTTGACACATAATTTTAAGGAGGATTTATCCTAGTATTTTTGATCTGAGGGAAAAAAAAAAGCAAAACAAAACTAGGTGGTCATGTCAGGCAAGACCCCTTTGACACCAAAACCAGCCTCTAGAGCCCTGTCATTAAGACATGAAATGATGGCATTCACTAAAGTGCATTATCTGATTAATTATGCTGAAAGCATCAGTTAAATTAGATCTAGTCAAATAAAGCCAGACATGGAGTCATCGAATTTAGCTATTAAAAGGTTTTTAAGTACATTTACTAATATTATAATGCTTGAGGAGCCAGTACTCCATTCAGATATTTTAAATATGAAAATTTAAAGTATGAAATTTTTTCCATTTATCTCTCAAAATACCAAAATGACCAACAATGGAGAAAAAAAAAAATCTTCCAAAAGCAAAAACTATATAAACAGAAGCAACTGCCTTTGAAAATTAAGGAACAAATGTGATTAAAGGGTGTCTTTCTTCTCAGAATTCTGAATGAGACAAGTTCTGTCCCATAGGTTTATTGATGTCATTTTGCTGAGGTTTTTTAGAACATATTATTACCTTTCAATGATTATTTTATTAACTATATTTAATTTCTACTTTAAATTCATTAACATAGTGCTGTTAGTATAGCTAGGTAATCAAGAATGGCAACTGAGTTCACTAAAGATTATTTTATCTAGAAATTATTTTCTTTTTTAAAAAAGTTATTAGTGTTTAATTTTGTATATGAGTGAAATATTTTGCATCTAGATAGTGAGGTCTATGTAGAATGTCTTGGGCTGTGAATATCTTGGTGATAGATAAGTAAACCTTGGGCTTCCCTGGTAGTTCAGCTGGTAAAGAATCCACCTTCAATGCAGGAGACCTGGATTTAATCGATGGGCTGGGAAGATCCCCTGGAGGAGGTAATGGCAACCCATTCCAGTACTCTTGCCTGGAGAATCCCCGTGGACAGAGGAGACTGGCAGGCTACAGTCCATGGGGTCTCAATGACTGGGTGATTAAGCACAGCAAAGTACAAGTCAATCTTAAGGACTGGCAATGTCAAAAGAAGCCCCAAGGAGCTAGAGTCCGGATACATGTAAATAGTGTGGATCATAAAACAAAGTGTAGTAGACATCAGATGAGTGATAAAAAACAGACTTAGATAAATTTGTGCAATACAGGAAAAAAAAAAAAAAAGAAAGAGAGAAGAAACATGGGAATTCAAAAGAACAAAAAGCCAGTGTAAAGTAACAGGACTCTAGTTAAAATGTACAGGAATTAGAAAATATTTTACATTAAATGAATTTTTAAATCTTAGGGTCACTTAGGATGCTTTTGCATTCAAATGTCAGAAAATCTCCAAATTAAATGGTTTAAAAATAAGCCATAAAGCCATAATATATGAGCCCTTATTAGAAAGCATCTACATTTTGTGTATGTGTGTGTGTGTGTGAGAGAGAGAGAGAGAGACCTTTTAGTGACCAGTGGTAAGTGCCAGTGAATCAAGTGAAAAGTAGCAAGACATGCTAATTATTCTCACTTGTGCTTATGCTAATGGCTTGGATAAAGTGAAGGCAAGGGAAGTTTGGAATTTTCCTTGCCCCACAGTTTTCATAGGTTTTAATTATCTTTTGTTGGGAGGGACCAAAAAACCTGTTAATTGATTATATCTGTTTGAAACTTCATTAAGAAGACTATTGAAGCTACTGACTTATCTGATACTAAAAGAGCGATTAATATTATGTTAGAGAATTTTAGGGCTATACTGAGAAAATTTCTTTATAACTTGGCATATTTTTATCATCGTCCTGCCAGCAACCTTACCTCACTCAGCGTACACAATAGAGTGCTGTTACAGATACAGCTCCAGGAGTTGCTGATGGACAGGGAAGCCTGGCATGCTGTAGTCCACGGGATAACAGAGTCGGACATGACTGAGTGACTGAACTGAACAGATACAAAATGTTATCATTTTATGAGGAATTTTGATCAACCACATGGATATAGTATATTGATATTGAGGATGCCATTTTTAATACACTCTCAAAATATCATTAAAAATAAAATATTGAAAAGAAATTTATGAAAAAAAAAGAATGGGAATTAAAAATGAGCCTCCACACTTGTTATGATTTGCTGATCAAGACTGTCAGCAGGGTTAAAGTCTTTGCTTTGTCTGTGTTGATTTCATCCTTGTCATAGTAAACAATGGTTGCCTATGACAACTGGAGGGCATACTTACATTTATCATGTTATTCAGGATGGGGGGGTAAAGAACAGCTTTCTCTTAAATAAGCAAAAAAACAAACAAACAAAAAAAAAAAAAAAAAAAAAACAAAATAAAC